>JAJMIH010000053.1:0-87823 GCA_030575175.1 Sugiyamaella novakii
GCTAGGAACGTATCACCCAGCTCTGACGCCACACCATGGAAACGAGCGGAGCGAGCTACAGGTCCGGGCAGAGCCCGGCCGCCGGAGGCAGACCCGGGGTCCGAAGAAAGTGGCACGTGATACGTGTTTGAAGATGAGGCGCCAGTGCGTGCGTGCGTACGGCTACGTGGGGGAGAGCTGACGTGAGACACACACGGCAAGTTGTCAGAAACTCACCGGGGAGTGGATGAGTGGAATAGTAGACCTACAGCTCGTTACGTGGCTTATAGTTAGCCCTGTAATATTGGACTGGGTATATAACTAACTGAACATACGCTGTTATTATCACATCAACGCAATTTATACTTGAAATTTCGTACATTTTGTATACATTTTTACGGTTGAATTGACGGGGAATTGATATTTTGTGTGAAATTTTAAAAGTGCTTTTGCAATTGATAGGAAGTGAATTGAGGTGAAAGAAGACTTGAAAAGAAGTTTTGATTTGAAAATTTCATTGATTCAGGGATTTTGATTTGGAGGTAAGTGGGGGGATGGGGGTGATATGATGGAAGTTGTAGTGATGTGGGTGATGTGATTAGAAATGTGATGAGAGTAAAATCTAATCTCGGGGATGAGGATACGGGGTTAATACGGAGTTATATCACTTATGAGGCAACAGTCAATCTCTTAACTCCGTCCTCATTCATATCACTTCTAAACCAATTCTAACATAACAGAATTATACCATAATTTATATCATAATTAGATCATTCATTTGCATTTAAAATTTCCGAGAATTTCCGAGAATTTACACAATTTCAATCAATCTAGTGAAATCTTTTTGTAATTAAAATGTCATCAGACCAATCTTATTCATTGGCTGAAACTCTTATGGCTAAACATGGAGTATCAGAAGAACCAAATGGTCATCATTCGGAGGTGGACGATATCGTAGAAGATACTTCATCTTCTTCATTAATTACTCCCGCTCCTACACCAGCATCATCATCAACCGCTTCTACTTCATTTGCATCTTCATCAAATGGTAATTTTGATATTGAATCATTGGATGCTTTTCCAACTCTTGGAGCTTCCAGTCCTTCTACTCCTTCGGTGAAGAGTAGTGCTGGTGGTAGCTCTGGTAGCGCTGGTAGTGCTGGACCTTGGGGTGCAACTAGTGGTACTTCAACCCCTTCATTATCCCCAAGGCCTACAGCCCCAGCAGTTGCTGCTAGATCTGGTACTATTACTGAAAATCTTACCCTTTTGAGCTCAGATCAATCACCAAAAGCTCGCAATATCCTCCCTGAAGTTTTCACAAAAGTAAGAAAAAATACTACTACTTCAATTGATAGTAGTACTAGTAGAACTACTGGTAATACAACCTTTATTATTAGAGGGTTGCCAGACAACGTTCAAAAAGCCAAACGAGATCTTTTAAAAGCATTGGCTGTTAAAATCACTAAAACCATTCAAATTCCTGCTTCGTTAAGATCTGCGGTTATTGGTCCAAAGGGTGCTACTTTAAGACCAATTATTGAAGAATCTGGTACTACAATTGATATTTCAAAAAAGGAAAATGATGATGAAAGAGACGATGATGATGAAAAAACTGTCAATGTTACTATTGAAGGTGATAAACAAGCTATTTTATTGGCTGAAAAACGAATTCTAGAAGTTGTTTCTAGTAGAGTAAGAGAAATTACTTCAAAAATACAAAATGTTGATTCTAAATATTATCCATTTATTCAACAAGAAGTTGAGAAATCAAAAGATCAATTTAAAGATATTAAGGTTGTCATTCCAGGAATTAATAGTAATAATAATTCTATTATTATTTCTGGTGAACGTAATGCTGTACTTGAAACTAGAGCAAAACTTGAAACAATCATTGCTAATCAAAAGAATTCATTTGCTAGTTCTTTTGAAGTTGTTCCTGAAGTAAAGTCCAAATTTATTTCTCCAGAATATATTTTCAAGAATTCTGGAGTATCTCTTATTATCACTCCTGGAGCTCCTACGGTTGAATTATTTGGTCCTTCTTCGAATCTTCCTAAAGCTAAATCCGTTCTCTCCAAACATGTTTCTGATTTAGGTGTTTTAACCCTTGATATTTCAAAAGCTCATGATAAAACTATCAATCATGCTAGAAATTTGACTAGATATTTCCTTAATTCTGGTAGATTAAATGAAATTGAAAAGTCTAATAAGAATGTTAAAATCTCCACCCCTTCTATTGAAGATTTGTATACTGAAACTACCCCTACTTCTGTCGTTTACGAAATTGTTGGAAATGATAGTGAAGCTATTAAATCAGCTAAGAAAGCATTAGTTGGTTTGGTTAATAAATTCCCACCTTCTTCATTCAAAATCGTTGACGATTTGGAACCTTTCTTTTATTCTCATATTGTTAAATCTGCAAAAGAAATTAAACAAGAGAAATTTGTTGATGTTATTGTTGGTGTAAATGGAAAGAAACTTGAATCTTTGCCTTTACCAGTTCAAAAGGAAATTCTTCTCGTTTATACCGGTAATCCAAATGAAGATGATGAAGATTTTGCTCCTGGCCCTGCTGAAATTCAAAAAATTCTTAATCAAGTCTCTAGTGAATTTGATTCCATCCGTAACAAACAATCTGACATCACCTCCAAATCAATTGAAGTCCCTCAAGAAAATCATAAATTTATTACTGGTCCTAATAATACTACTCTAAATGTTATTCTTAAAGGTAGATCTGAAACTGAACCTTTTGTTTCAGTTGCTATTGGTATTGCTGAAGATGGTATTACTAAATCAAAAAATAGTGTCTTCATCCGTGGTCTGAAACCAGAAGTTGACCGTGTTTCTAAGGAAATTTTTGAAGTAATTGAAGAATCCAAGAATTACGAAATCTTATCCGCTTATACCACCAATTTCACGTTCCCAGTCGACCACATCAACAAATTAATCGGTAAACAAGGAAGTCATTTATCCAAGCTTACTGAAGAATTTGGTGTTAAAATTGATGTTGATGAAGAAGGTAATGGTACTATCAAAGGTATCAAAAAGAATGCTGATGAGGCTAAAGTTCGTATTCTAAATTTAGGTCGTAAATGGGCTGATGAAGTTACAATCAAACTTAACATCCCTAATGAACACCATGCTACTCTTATTGGACAAGGTGGTAAATTTGTTAAAAGACTGATGCAACGTTATGATGTTCATATTCAATTTCCTCGTAATAATACTAGTTCACCATCCCCAGCTGTGGAAGAAGGTAGTAAAGAATCTCCTAAAGATAGAGATGGACTTACTCGTGACCAAGTTCTTATTAGAGGTCCTTCTAGTGGAGTTGCCAAGACCAAAGATGAGATTGAAGAATTGGTTAAATATGAAATTGATCACTCATTCAGTCAAACTATCAATGTTCCTGCTAATAGTTTACCTCGTATTATTGGTAGACAAGGTGAATTCATTAATGAAATTAAAGAATCTACTAATACACGAATTGATGTTAAAGATAACAATGAAGAATCTGAATCTCCTGCCACCACCAAAAAAGATCGTACTGTTCCTATCGAAGTAATTGGTACTAAAACTGGTGTCAAATCTGCCATTGATAAAATTCAAGAAATTGTCCAAGAAGTTATTGATACTATTGAAACTGAAATTGATGTTGATCCTAAATATCATGGTGCATTGATTGGACCTGGAGGAGCTGTTCGTCGTGAAATCATTACCAAAGCTGGAGGACCTCCTGAAAACAACCGTACTATACAAATTCCCCCTGCTGATTCAAATAATCATACAATTAAAGTATCGGGTAATCGTAAAGTTGTTGATAAAATCATCAAACAAATCAAAGAGATTATTGATGCTAGAGAAAATCAAATCGTTGACACGATTGACGTAAATCCTGAACGTCATGGTGCTTTGATTGGATCTGGCGGTCTTGTCAAGCGAGACATTGAAAATACCTTCCACGTTGTCCTTCTTATCCCTCGTAAAGGAGCCAAAAAATCCGATGGATCTATTGATGAAGGTATCAAAGTTGTCGGAAATAATAAAGAAGAAATTGAAAAAGCCAAAGCACGTATTCAAGAATTGACTCAAGAATCCTTCCAATTGGAAGTTCAAGTTCCTAAACATTTGCATGCTGAATTATCCAATCGTGGCGTTTATATTAGAAAACTTCACCAAGACTTTGGTGTTAAAGTAGATCATGGAAGAAGCAGTGGTTCAGCTCCAAAAAACCCATCTATCCCTCCACCACCCAAGGAAGCATTTGGTGAGTCATCTGGAGCTGATGATTCTGGTGCTGTCAAATATAAATTCATCATTGTTCCCGAAGATGCTACTACCACTACTCACGGCTCTGGTACTATCACTTGGAGACTCAAAGGAGATGATGCTGCATGTGCCAAGGCCAAGGAACAAATTGAAAATTCCATTAAAGAACTCGAAAAGCATGATAGTGTTGGATATTTTTGGTTGGCAGATCCTAGCAAATATGGTGCGTTGATTGGTCCTCAAGGATCTCGTATTAATTCCATTCGTACCAAAAGTGGTTGTACAATTGTTGTTCCTCAAATCGATTCTCAAAACCCAATTATTAGTCTACGAGGCAGTTCTCAACAATTAGAACAAGCCAAAGATCTTATTGTCAAGAGTCTTGGAGGTAAACAATAAATATATAAAAATTTATCATGAACTGTTTTTTTGCTTTTGTTATATAAAAAAGAATTTAATATTAACTACTACTTTTCGACATGCTTCGGCAGCTGGGCTCCGCCCAGACCAGTTGCTCCGCTCCGCGGAGGGATTTCGAGTTTAAAAAATAACAACTGAATATTTACAACTACTTGAAATCACTAACATCAAATTTTTATATACAAGAGATTAGACCTGTGGTGGAATATGCAAAACTACGATCAACTACTAACTACCTGTCGCTGTCGCCCCTGGCTTCGCCCCCGTCTGGGCACTCTTCTGCTCCAGCTCAAAGGTCAGCCTCTCCATAGCCCGATACACCTTGCTCTGTAAATAGAAACTTCCGGCCTTTTCTTTTGAGTTAACATCAAACAAGTAATCGTACTTCTTCTGAACGAGCTCTTTCGTAAGGGCGGATTCCTCGACATCGAGAATCTTACACGCCTCATCGAGACCGACACCACCAGCCTTTTGACGAGCAGCAGCACTAGCACTGGCACGTACAGAGGCACTGGATGCTTGTCGGTACGCTTCCATGAACGCTTTACCGAACACTTGTGATCCAGTAATCACAACTTGCATAAGTAATCTGTGAGCCTTCGGAGCGTTAGTTTGTGTTCTCTGATTATAAGGTCTGCCTCCGGCGGCCGGGCTCTGCCCTGACCCGTTGCTCCGATCCGCGAAGGTTGTCCGTCGGTCGTCACTCATGGTTGCTTACGATGGTCTACAAACGAGCGGAGCGAGCTACGGGTCCGGGCAGAGCCCGGCCGCCGGAGGCAAAAGAACGGCTAGTAGCACTACTTACCATTGTTTGTCTCGGAGTATTCCAAGTATCTATAATGTGATCTGAAACCAAATGAATTTGTTTGTCCAACAAAAAAAGTGGTGAAGTGATTATGAAATGTTCCAGAATTTCAAATGAAAATACTATGAAGGAAGTCAATGGCGGTTATTGAAATTATATTTAGAAATAGGACTGAGTGCAAAGTTAGATTGTGTACGGTACGGCTAGGAAAGTTGATAGGCGGAGTAACGGCGCGTGCGCTCCCGTATCAGCCATCAATCAAACCAAGCTCTTCTGTTTTCCTGTGCATATTCTTTCTCTTTTCTATCTTTCTTCTCATATAATCCAGCTCTTGATCTATTGCCATGATATTAGAAGAGCAATTACATAAACTATGGGTCATATTGCTATATTGCCCGTCTAATCTATCATTCAACTATTACAAATACCTATACTTCTGATACCCAATATTTCTCAACCTACCTTCACTCTTGTTACCTGAATCCTGAATCTGCTATGATCATACTCAGTGAAAAAATCATCATCTCCTGTGCCCCTATACGTGCTACATGCGATAATTACTATAGATAAGTGATCAATAACCCTCAGTTATGCGATTGATCATTGTTGTGATTACCCTGCCTATAATTCATTCCTCCCAACTACCAACTAGCGGCCTAGCTGTTCCGTTGGCTACTTGAATGATGTGGGGATGTGGCTGTCACTCAGTGCCAATTAGCAATTGCCTAACACTTCACTCCAACCTCTCTATCTCTAGCTGAAGCTCTAGCCTTTTCAGCCATCAATCCTCCAATTACAGGGATACTCTTCTTTCAATCTGACTCGCTAGTTTTCAGCCAGTCAACTTTCTCACCGAAATAACTCTCTTGCCAGGACCGCTAAAGTCTCTGTCAAACTCTTTACTACTCACAACTGCCTACTACCCTTTGACTCACAATAAAACCCTACAATTTATTGCCTCTTAATACCATGGCTGCATTCTTACCGCCGCGTTCACTCTGAGCGCTAGCCTCCTACCAACCCAACCTACCTCCCTGCTTGTCTACCTCCTACCTGCCTGCCTGCCTACCTCCCACCTACCATACCCACCACCTACCTTCCTGTAAATTCACACCATCACCCTAAAATGTTAACGCATCTACAAGAAAATATTTGAAAGGAGGAAAAAAATTTAGTTAGTCTTAAACTATTACGTACTTTTTAAAGAAATCATCGAAAAATTTTCAATAAAATTCAAGTTCAAAGAATTTCCAAATAGAAATACCAAGGAAATTTAAATAAAAACGATAATTTAATTGGTTTTTTGACTGGAAACTGGAATTTTCAAAGCAAATTCAAATTGACGACATAACTTAAGTAAAGAGTGAAATAGATAAAGATAGAAAAAAGAGAAAGTACACGAAGGGTGTAGGATTTTTTTTCTTGATTTGTAATATTTCATTTCCTTTTGTCTTGTTTTTCTCGACCAGTTAAAACTTCATCACCATCATAATCTCGTTAAACGCTCTTATGGTGGTGTGTTATCATAGAAGAAAATCATGAATGAGCCAGAACCAGAACCGTCAGCAGGAGTGCTTGGTGGCGTTGCAGCGTTAGCAGCTGCTGCCGCTGTGGTAGATAGGTTGGCTACTGATAGAGAGATGAAGAGTGAAGAAAAAACTGCTTCTAGGAGGATAAGTAGTGAGTCGTTGTTATTACATACAAGTTCGTTGAATGTATTATTGAATCCAGTAGAGTCGTTAAGAACGACAGTGGTTCCAGTACCTGTACCATCTTCAGAAGTAGTAAAAGCAACAGCTCCAGTTTCTTCATCGGTAGGGTCGGAAGAGGTGTCATCCACCGCCTCATCCACCTCATCCACATCACAAGATATAAAAGGTGCACAATCTAATAGTCCTGTAGTACCTTCATCAAGTGCGAAGGATTCTCAAGAGGAACCAATGAAAATCTCGGATGAAGTGGAGCCTGTGTCACAACCGATATCAGAAACGGTACCAGAATTAAAACAAGAATCAACACCACTGTCGGTGCCTCCACAAAACTCTGAATCACAACCGACTCCAGTACCACAGTCGATAACCTCACCAAAATCCACTTCCGAGTCAACTCTAGAAACAAAACCAGTAATTGCACCGCCATCACCACCATCACCACCACCACCGCCATCACCACCACCACCACCACCATCAGCTAACCCAACAAATGACCCCACAAGTGAAACCCCAAACTTAACAGCTTCTCCAAAATCATCCCCAAATCTACCTCAAAATTCCGTCACTGAATACCCTATTGATGCTGGCATCATCCGCTGTATATGTGGTTTCGATGATGATGATGGTTTCACTATCCAATGTGAAAAATGTAATGCTTGGCAACATGCTCAATGTGTGGATATTGTTGATGAAGCACATGTACCGGAAATTTATTATTGTGATCAATGTGGAGATCGAAAAGTTGATGTTCAAGCTGCAATTGAAAGGCAAACAAAGAGAATTCAAAATAATGCCAGCTCAACAAAGAAAAAGAAGCAAAGGTCTAGAAGCAGAAAAGAGAGTAATACGACCGAAGGTTCACCGGATAGTAAGAGTAGTAAATCAGGTACTAATGCTAATAGTCCTAAGAATGAAGATAATGGCACGACTGATATTGCTGCTTCTACTACTGCTACTGCTGCTACAATTACTTCCACTACTTCCATGCCCTCCGTTAATGCCCCGAATTATGATTTTAACGATTCCTCCGCAAATTATTCTCCAGAAATTAATAAGCGTGGTAAAAGGAAAAGGTTAACTTCTCAAGATAACAATTCAACAAATAGTGAAGATTTGCCAAACAAAAACGGATCCTCTGCAAATACCGGTCATAATACTCCAGTTAGATCGAATTCTCCTTCTCATGATAGTGAAGCTGATCTTGATGAAAAGTTTTATATCAATCAAAACTTCAAATGTCAATTTGTAGCTGTTTCCGAAAATCGTTTTAGTTCTGAAGCTATCCGTCAATATCTTGATTCTATTCCATCATTACATTTGGATGAAGACTCTTGTTCTTTTTTAACAAATCAAGAATTTCTTCATATAAAACCAGCAAAGGTGACTGTACGTCCTACTTCTGACCAATCGAAGCAAAAGTTTACTGGATTTTCTAAGTTTGGATTATTCTTAGAATCGTCCATTCAGAGACATCGATTTGTTATTGAACAGTTTGGTGAAGTTATATTTCAGCATGATTACAAGTCTAATCCAGTTAATCAATATCGATTATTTGGATGCCCTAAACCAGGAGTAGTGTTTGTTCCAAATTTAGCTGTTGCCATTGATGGAAGAAGAATTGGCTCTGAGGCGGGTTTTATTCGCAATAGTTGTAAACCAAATGTCAAATTTAGTACAATTGTGGTTGAAGGGAATCCAAGTCATGTTCATTTTGCTGCGTTTGCTTTGGAACCTATTAGAGCCGGTAGTGAATTAACTGTTGCATGGGATTGGGATGCAAAGCATCCAGTTCATAAATTGCTTTCTGGAGAAGATAGTGAATCGTTGACGTTAGAAGAACGCAAATTTCTTGTTAAGTCGAGTCAAATGATTCAACAGAGAGGTATTGAATGTGGATGTAAAAGTGGTTCTGATTGTGTTTTGAGCAAAATGAAGAAAGCGGGACTTGGAGGTCCAAGGAGTACTCGATTTGGTAAGAAAACATTAGAACAGAAACAATTGCAATTACAAAAGCAACAATTACAGCAAAAGCAGCTACAATTGATGAATGGAAATGTTAGTAATAATAGTGCATTGGACACACCTTTTAGCTCAAATTCTCCAACAAGTTCACCTGGTACTCCTTTATATTCTGCTAGAGAGGAGAGAAAAATCCAAGGTGCTATGTCTTTGATAGAAAAAATGGAGCAAAGAGAGTTTGCCAAGCGTAAGAGAGTATCAGCTGATGATTCAAATGATGAGGTTGGTAATAGCAATCTTAATGGCAATGGGAAAGAAAATGATAATGATAGTCTTATAACAATACCAGAAGAAAAGGATGTTATTAATGGTGCTGGTGTCACATCTGATGTCGCCAACAGCGCCGATAACCCGACTATTTCCCCTCGCTCGCCTAACTCACCTTTTCAAAGAAGTTTATCTCCAAATACTCCTGCTGCTTTCAAAGAATCAATTTCCGAGTCACAACCAGCACAACAACCACTCCTTAAGAAATGCCGTACTGATCCTATCTCAACAGTTCAACCCCTAATTGTCACTCCAAATCAGAAGAGATTGGCAAAGTATCTACTAGCTAAGCAAGAATATCTCTCTCAGCAGAAAGTTAAAGCAAGACAACCTTCTCCTGTTTCGCCTTCATTATCCGGATTTAGTAGTAATAGTCCCCCGTCTCCACCTAGAACAAAATTTGTTGGCTCTTTACCACATCTTTCAACTGGTGTTACTACTATTGGTCCACTTTCTACTGAACAAATTCCTAGTCCTTTAACTCCCAGAACATCTGTAACAGCATTTACTACTGGGAATCAATTACCTAATGTTGCAAGTTCCAATTCATCATCTGGCTCTCCAGTGTTGACTACCCCAACTGTTGGATCTTCTGCATCTTTTGGTCTGGGTATTTCAAATCAAGTTAAGCCAATTAAGAAAAAGCTATCATTTGCTGATTATAAGAAGAAACAAAGACCAGCAGCTCCTACGAGCTCAAATTTGTCATCTTCTGCTACCTCCATTACCACCTCCACTTCAACGTCTGCTTCAGAAACTTCCGAGCAGAAGTCATGATTATTTATTTATTTTATTTTTTATTGGCTGGGTGTATATATTTATCTATGATTAGGTTTGTTTTCGTTATATGTATATTACAATATGATTTTGATTTTATGATAAAGAGTTGAGTGGAGACTAGTTCACGTCTTTTTAAAGACAAGATATAGTTATTTCAAAGTAAGAGTTTATCTTACATTACTAAACTATAATCAGTTATAATACATGGCAATGGCTTACTGTTACTACAAAGATCCAATTCATACATATTCTATAACTTACATATTAGTGAAAAGCCGGAGTCTGAACCCGCTCCTCCCTTTACCCCTATCAAAGCTAATCGCCCTTGCCCCGAATCTTCAGATTACATGATCCTCCTGACGGTTTTGAATTCAGGGGTAAGATCTAACGCCGTATAAGAACATGACTTCCTGTCCGCCCCACTAATGCAAGCAGGCGCGTTTCATCTTCATCTGATAAACAACCAATTAACAAATTAATAGATCTATGCGTTAGCTATAACATTTATAGGGGGTTTATTTATTTATTTTTTCGGTTTAAAGTTTCTGGGGGTTATAATGAAGACGACAAATATTGAAGGATCCAGTATTCAGGATGATGATATTGATGAAGTGAATGAATCCATTGAAAGCTTTAACATTGGTGAAACGAGCAAGAACGATGTTCTTGAAATTGTCCCTGAAATTGTCCCTGGTTCAGTTGAAAACGGAACGGAATACGGAAAGAAGAGCGACAATGCAGATAAGCATAAAGATGAGGTAGAAAATGCTGACATGGTAATAGGGGGCCAAAAGCGGTTGTTAAAAGAGTCTGTGAGTGACATCCACACTCAAAACATTGACCGTCACATTAATTCCGAAATTACCAAAATTTCTAAAGATTCACAAAATGACGGAATTGAATCAAATGATAGTGAGGAGACAGCCAAGCTTTTTTCAGCTATTGATGGCAAGAATCCTCAGAAAGAGATTGATGGTAAGAATGATTTAGAATCAAAAGGGGCAAATGAAATTGCTACTGATAGCGTAAGAGCTGGATCAGCGGTACCTGAGTTACTTGATATAGTAGCCGGTACTGAACAGCCAACTGAGGCAGTTACAGAAGACAAGCAGAAAGAGGAAGAATTTGTGCCATCTGAGCTAACAGTTCAGCATACTAGTGAATACACTGAGCCTGTTGAGAGTACAACTACTGAAGCAAAATCCAAGATTACCAAATCAGTTTTACCAGAACTTGTGTCAGTTTTTGATGATACTACTGATGAAGACACAATTTTCGGCTTGAAGGATGAAAAATTAGACGACAAACTTGAACACAATGATGAATCTAGCGAAGAGACTATAGACCCAGCTGAGTCTCTAGACAAATCTTTTGGTGAGACTTGCAAGAGATCCGTTGAGTCAGTAGAAGGAAATGAAGTACCAGTTAAAGAACTAGCCGGCGAACCATCTGAGCCTGCAATTGAAGATAATGACGAGCCATTCTCTGAACCTGACCCAGTTATTAATGTGTCTGAAAATGTTGATACGTCTGTTTCTGAAGGATCTGATGAACCTATCTCTAAAGTACGTGAGGTTACTGAAATTTCTGAAATATCAGAGACTGGTGATAAGTCAATCTCGAAAGCTGGTGATGAGCAGGATTCTGATTTAGCGGAGAATCCAGTTGCTGAATCAATTGATGAGCTCGTCTCTAAAGCACCTGGGGCCATTGCTATGCCAATTTCTGAAACATCAGGGACTGATGAGAGACCAGTTTCTAACCTGGATGATATACCAGTTGCTGAACCAGCTGATGAACCCGTCTCTAATACACCTGAGCCCTCTGATGAGCCTAATTCTGAAATATCGGACCCTGTAATTTCTGAAGCTAGCGGACCAACTGATAAACCAATTTCTGACTTAGTTGATAAACCTGTTACTGAGTTAGTTGATGAACCCGCAAATGAACCAACTAATCCATTATCACAGGTAACGGTTAAATCTGAGAAGGAGATATCTAAGGGGCAATCTAAAGTTACCAGTAAGGAAATAGAAGACTCTGTTGACCCAGCTTTTAACGATGTGTCTGGCCCAACTTCTGAACTATCTGTACCCTCTGACTCTGACGATGTGACTGTGTCAGCAGATAAGGTTCCCGAAATAGATGACCCTGATAAAGGTAATTTAGAAGATACCAATTCTGCCACTGCTATTGATGTTCCAGAGGAGATCAAAGAGGTCAAGGACACGGAAGAAAAACCAGTCGAGATTCCCAGCCAGAGTAATAATACTGAAGGAGATTCTACTATTATCAATGAGACTCCTGCAGTTGAGAAAGAAGGTACTTCAGTAAATGAAATTCAAGAGTCGAAGCTTGTGTCTACCGTAATAGAAGCTGATGGCTCCAAGGGATCAGAACCTGGGCTCAACTCTGACCCGGAGAAACTTGGTGTAGAGGCAAAATCAGATATTCCAAAAGCTTCCCTATCCGAATCATCTGTGGAATCCCCAAAGGAGGTTGTGGAGACGTTCAATAAACCATCATCTAAGGAACCGGAACGAAACACAGAAGGGACTCAATTTTCCAAAGAGAAAGAACTAGATACTGATGCCATTCCCTCTGGTGCCGATCTCACTGCTGGTTACACTACTACTCCTGCTGCTACTGCCATTACCTCGCCTACCTCTGTTACCACTGCCGCTACCACGGCCACTACCACTGCCACTACCACTACTACTACTGCAGCTATTGCTACTTCATCTTCTGCTACCCCAGCTTCTGCTCCAAGTATTGCCACTCCTGCTAAGCCAATTGTGGATACGGATACTGTTTACATCTATACTTCACTCACTGCTGGCAATTATCATGTTATGCCCGACACTATGCGACTAGGAACTATCCTTAAAGCTAATGATATTGAATATGAAATGATTGATATCGCTACCAATGAAAGAGCTAAACGAATTTGGAAATATCGTGGTATTTCCAAAGGAAAGAAATTACCAGCGGTTGTTCGTGATGATGAAGTAAAGGGCGATATAAGGGAAATTGAAGATGCAAATGAATTTGGAGAAGTTCGGGAGTTAGTTTACGATGATTATTAATGGTAGAAGTTCAAACAATAGAACTTGAAATGTGCTTATGAACGAAATTAAATAAATTAAGTATTAAATATAATAGTGATTTGATTCAGGGGTCGGAGATGTGCTTTATATGCAGGTTCGCTAAGCTAAATGCATGATACGGCTATATTTTTTTTCTCGATCGTCGAAAATTCAGAATCTGTATTCAACCTTCAGATTACTATCACCGAGAAAAGATTAGAAATGTCAGATTCGGATTTTTCAGATTATGAGGATGAATTTGAGGATAGTTCTTCCTCAGTTTTATTAGGTTTTGCTGATAAGTCTATTAATCGTAATGAACTGTTATCTGTAACTGATAATCGATTAGGAGGACAACCAGTAAGTAATAAACGTGAATTGATAAAACACTGAATTGAACTAACTTTTAGACTTGGTTTGATTCTGAACCTTCGTTGGATCTCGTAAAATGTAAAATTTGTAAGGAGCTTATGCCATTATTAGTACAAATCTTTGCTCCTTTAGAAGGAACTTATTATGATCGAGTGTTATATGTCTTTGGATGCAAAAAACCATCATGTAGGAGAAGAGATGGAAGTATAAGAGCTATTAGAGGTGTTAAGAGAGATAGTCAGAAGGAAAGGCTGGAAAAGGAAAAGGAAGAAGAGGAGTCTAGAAAGCAAGAGAATGAAGAAAGGAAAGCACGAGAAATAGAAAAAGAAAAAGCGAAAACGATGGCTAGTATAGGAGATAAGATCTTTGACAATGAACCAGCAGGTAACCCATTTTCTAATCCATTTGGTTCAAATCCATTTGATAATAAGGAAGAGAAGATTGAGTCGAAGCCGAGTTATAAAGGTAAAGAGAAGGAGAAATCTAAACCTTCAACCCCAGCTCCGTGTTCTACTCCAACTCCAAATATATCAACTGCATTCCCACAATTCCCTGGTTACTTTATCCAAGTTGAAGGTGAAATTCTAACGCCGAGAAAGATCGAACCTGTCAAAGTAGATACAGCGGCAATCGATGAAGATGGATTTGAAGGATCAGGTAATGGATCCAATCTTGGTAAAGCTGCTGAAGCCGCTGCCGCAAATATTGATCCTGTATTTCAAAAATTCGTTGATCTTGTTGACAATAACCCAGACCAAGTTTTAAGATATGAAAGACCAGCAGTTCCTATCTTATATTCCTCTAAGGATGATATCATTGACATCTTCAAAAATAATAAAATCCCTAAATGTCCTATCTCCGGAAATCGGCGTATCCTTGAACTTCAGATTATGCCTCATGCTATAATGGTACTTGAAGAATCGTATCAAGAAGATGATATTATCACTAATGGTATGGAATGGGGTACTATATTTGTTGCTACTTCTGAAGACGATGCTATGCCTCCACTTGATGATAACGGTGTTGGCTACGCAGAAGAATGGGTAGGTGTTCAATGGGAAGAAGTTATTACTCATTAAATAGCAATTTATTATAAATAGTGAGTAATATGTAAATAAGTATAGAGTTAATATATACATGATAATAATAGGAATTATTATCCATCTATTTTTGGTGGTTATTCTATAAATGTCTTGGGATGATAATTTCCTCAAAAGTCTGTAAAGAATCACCGGCTTGGAAATCATCCCAGTTGTCAAATGAGATACCACATTCTGAATCCTTTTTCGCCTCTTTTACTTCATCCTTGTGATGTTTTATTGAGGTGAAAGCTCCAGTATACACAACCTTGCCACCACGCAATACTTTTACCTTTGCTTTACGAGTTAATAACCCATTGGTCACCTTACAACCGGCAATTAATAATGGCTTGGATTTTTTGGTCGAGATACTGAATACTTCACGAATCGATGCTTCGCCTAAGACTTTATGCTTGATATCAGGGGTAAGCTTGCTACTAAGCATGTTGGATACTTGCTCTAAAAGTCGATAAATAATCGTATGTGAGACTATCTCTACTTTAGATTTGGATGCCGCTGCAAGAACTTCACGAGGGGCTTTGACATTGAATGTCAAAATTATCGCATTGGAAGTATGGGCTCGAGTCACATCGCTTTCAGTAACATCACCAACTCCGCTGTAAAGAACTGAAGCTTGAATATCATCGTTACCAAGACCTTCAATACTATCCTTTACTGCTTCGGCAGATCCACTCACATCCGCTTTGATAATGAAATTCACCTTTTCTGATGATGAATCGAGTTCAAGAGAGGATTCTTCAGATCCTTCTCTCTCTTCCAGAGGAAGTCCCAGTCGCAATCTTTCCTGTCTCTCCTGTTCTTTTACTTGATTAAGATGCATTTGACGCCGTTTCTCATTGATAGCCAAAATATCTTGAGCTTCTTTTATTTGATCAAACCGAATTTCTCTATTTTCAACAACTTGTTTAGCAACTTGTTCTGATTCGGCTTCTAAAATCTCGTCACCTGCTTCTGGAAGGTCTTTCCACCCAAGAACTTCAACAGGTGTTCCTGGGCCAGCAGATTTAACAACCTTTCCATGATCATTTTTTAAAGAACGTACTTTGCAATATTTGGTACCGGCAACGATAACAGACCCAGGTTTTAAAGTTCCTCTTCGTACAAGAACAGTAGCAACACTTCCTAATCCTTTCTTCATTTGAGATTCAATAATCCAACCTTCAACTTTACCTGTGGTTGGAGCTCTCATATCAAGTACTTCTGATAATGTCAGAATAGCTTCTTCAAGTTTATCAATACCTTCACCAGTCTTGCCTGACACTTTAACAGTTTGAGTATCGCCACCATATTCTTCAATTTCAACTCCATTTGCTGCTAAATCGGCCAGCACCTTACCCGCATCAGCATCGGGCCTATCGATTTTGTTAATAGCCACAATAATAGGTACGTCTGCCGCTTTGGCATGCTTTATCGCTTCTTTTGTTTGTGGCATAACCGAATCATCAGCAGCTACAATTAGAATAACAATATCAGTAATATTAGCACCTCTTTGTCTCATATTAAGGAACGCAGCATGACCTGGTGTATCTAAAAAACAAATTTCTCGTTTTGTATTTGCCATTTTAACGGAAAATGCACCAATATGTTGTGTTATACCACCATGTTCTGAAGCAGCAACAGAAGATTTTCTTAAATAATCTAATACTGTTGTTTTACCATGATCAACATGACCCATAATAGTAACAATTGGTGGTCTAAGAGGAACATTAGACATATCATTTGGTAAAGGAGCAGCAAATAAATCAGCCCCTTGAACTTCATTAATAACTACCTCATATCCAAGTTCATCAGCAATCAGATGAGCAGTTTCTTCATCGATAATGAAATCATGATTTACATCTTCAAAGCCTAAAGATTTCATTCTTTTTTGAAGATCACTGAATCTCACTTTAAGGATATCAGCAAAATTTGTTACAGTGACGAATTTTGGTAGCGCGATAACTGGTTTTTTGTAGGTTACTTCTTTAACTCTCTTTGGTGGAGGTGGTTGAACGATCATATGTTTAGGTGGGATTGAGTTTGGGGTTGATATATTTTGCTTCAGTTCTTGTGAAAGTGTCTTATTTTGATCTTGATTTTGGTGTTGGTTTTGTTCGTTGACAAAGCTTTTGTCCTTTTGTTCTTGATTTTGGTATTGAGGTTTGTTCTGGATACGCTTTTGGTGCTGCTGTTGCTGGTTCTGACTGTCGCCCCTCTTCACCGTCTTCTGTGTAGTAACGCCGTTAAGGGGGGCTTTGGAATCAGAATCTCTTTGTGTATTACGTGAATTTTGTTGATTCGGACCAGTCCTTTTATTTCTATTACCACCAGCAGATACTTTTAAAGGTTGATTCTGATTATTCCTTCGTCCAGAGTTGGGCTCTCCTCGTTTTTGTAATAAAGCTTGACCAAGAGTTGGACCTGGCTTAGTACCAGGTACTTTACTAGTCCTAGCTGCCATACCAGCAGCCATTATTCCAGCAAAAACACCACCTACTGGCTTCTTTTCAGATGAAGTAGCAGCTGCTGTTGAGAATTGACTAGCACCCCACCAACTAACCGGATTCCCTGTCAGCTTCCGGCTAACTATCAACCGACGAACAGCATTGATTCTTCTAATTCTCATTATCAAATACGAAATGGAAATAGAAATCGAACTAGAATCCGGACTGCTGTTTTATATGCCAAATACATTTTGAAATGTCCCTGCAGATCATCCAAGTGAAATATTTAAATTATATGGGTAAGGGAGTCACGTGTATCCAACACACGGCTTTAATAACGTTTATTTTTGAGTTAGACATTCTGCATGATTGACTCTGGACGCTTAGTATACTGTTGAACCCTGGATCAACGTAAACCTTATTTTAATTAACAGTTAAAAGTCATGTAGATCATGGCGTTTCAATACTTTGATTGGTTTGTACAGGTTTTTATTAGACTCTTATGACGGTATCATGCGTTAGAGGAATTAATTTTGCGTACCGTACGAGGTAAGATGAGGGATTTTATTTGAGGTATATTTCGGTTGAGATATTTATTTAGATGAAGTATATAAAGAGAGTGCTTCCAGGATAACTAATGCCTAGAATTTAAGAATTTCAGATTGTTTTTCGGTGAAGTTAACCATTATTCAGGCGAAACACATTTTGGACATTCTCCAAGTGAAAATGTAAGAGAACATTTCGGTATACGACTATCCAATAAAGAGTAAGTGAGGCAAACAGAGGCCCCTATCGGACCTCAATGTAAATTTACATTTCGTTCACTTCCATCTCCTCGTTAAACTACGTCGTTCAACATAAACATAACATGATTCCCTGATTCCCTTCCTATTCTTACGGCATCCGTAATAGCTGACCACTCTACCCTTTTCCTCATCCGGCTACCTAATCTAAACGAATGGCTCTATGATAAACGCGGAGCAAAGTGCCAAGGCTATTATATTTCCCCTCCCTATTTCCACATAATTTCGATAATCCCCTAGACAAGTTCAAGCAACTTGTAGCGGTCCAATATTTGCTCAGCGCTTAAATATTTGTGCGAGGGGAAGCTTGTTCTATGCGCCCGCCTCAACTCTTTTACCACCTTTCTACAAGTATTAGACCAAGATTGGATTCGGTGTGGCAATCATCTCCTATCTTATTGTTAAATCAATATCTTGGTTAGCGGCTCTGAAAACCGTTGGTAAATTTAACCGCCGAAACTGTACACTATACCATAATCATGGAATTATATGCGTCGGTTGCCCGCGGTCAAGCCACTTCGCTCATTATCAAATCGCTCCCCGCACATCCGATGGACGGCACCAAAAAAGAAATCAAAAGAAAGAAATGACCAAATTATAAGAACTTTCGACTTTTTTGTTAAACGATTTATTTTTAAGAGTTAATTTTCTTCCCCCTTTCTCTTTAAACGCTTTTCTGACTTATCTGTCTCGCAAATTTTTTTGACTGCGTCCTTATCTCAAGATCATCGTAAACAATTGGAGATATGTGAACCATAATTGTTTTTTTCCGATATGAAGTCTAGCCAACCTATTATTGGTTAGAGATCTTCTCAGATTGTGCACATTGCTTTGCATATACATGGTTATCAAACCTCTAAATAGACCTTATCTTAACGTTGATAGGTTAGGGAGAGGATATATCAAGCACCAGACGATCAACTCCATTTTGAGAGTGATATTTTTTTATTTTTCGACGTCAGATGTAACGGAAAGGTCATCAAGGGAACTACAAGCGATTTCATATATCTCCTGTAAGATTCTTTGATGGGAAGAGATGTGCGTTAATGTCTTAATAGATATTAGACTAAAATAGAGAGATTTGTATATAAGTCGGGGAAAATCGTCTTTTCGATTATTTTTTTTACCAGTAAGTCTCTATTAAAAAATCGAATTTA
This sequence comes from Sugiyamaella novakii, assembly GCA_030575175.1. Lineage (NCBI taxonomy): Eukaryota > Fungi > Ascomycota > Dipodascomycetes > Dipodascales > Trichomonascaceae > Sugiyamaella > Sugiyamaella novakii. Next base: position 19,196 of record JAJMIH010000053.1, read on the forward strand.
TAATGGTTCACGTTCCTCACCACCATCATGAGGAGCCAGCTCCTGCTAGCCATGTCACAGAAATAGGAGAAATCAAAGTTGAAGATATCCCAGTTACTTCAGTTTTTAATCAAAAGCATATTCACCCAGTTATCACTGATCATGTTTTAACACAAGATGAAGAAGCACTGGCTGCCCTTGGTTATAAGCAAGAATTTAAGCGTGAGTTTGGATTGTGGTCCTCATTTGCAGTTTCATTTGCTTTGTTAGGTTTACTCCCTTCTATTGCTTCTACTTTGTATTACGGTCTTGGTTATGCAGGAACTCCTGCTATGACGGCTGGTTGGCTTGGTAGTATGATCGGAATTTTAGCAGTTGCTTGCTCTATGGCTGAATTATGTTCATCTATGCCAACATCAGGAGGTCTTTATTATGCTGCCGCTGTTTTAGCTCCTCCTGGATGGGGTCCTATTGCTGCTTGGATCACTGGTTGGAGTAACTGGCTTTGTCAAGTAACTTCTTCTCCTTCTATTGATTATAGTTTAGCATCTATGATGTTGGCTCTTAAATCTATGCATGATCCCAATTATAGTGCTTCTAATTATCAAATTTATTTGTTAACAGTTGCTATTATGATTGTTCAATCAGTTATTTCATCAATGTCAACCAAGTTTCTTGCAAGATTCAATTCTGCTGGTACTGTTTTCAACTCTATTGCTTTAGTAGTAGCATTTATTGTTATTCTTGCTGGTAATGATCGTCCTGATCCTAAGTTTAATAAGTCTTCTGATGTTTGGGGACAAATTGACAATCAAACTGACTGGCCTGATGGAATCGCTGTCCTTATGTCTTTCATTTCTATCATTTGGACTATGTCTGGTTATGATGCTCCTTTCCACTTAGCTGAAGAATGTTCTAATGCTGCTGTTGCATCTCCAAGAGCCATCGTCATGACCGCATCTATTGGTGGAATTTTTGGTTGGATTTTACAAATCGCCATTGCATATACTGTTACCGATATTACTGCTGTTTTTGAAGATGAACTTGGTCAACCATTTGTTACTTATCTCACTCAATGTCTTTCAAATAATCTTGTTTATTTCATTACTGCATTAACCATTGTCAGTGCCTTCTTCATGGGACAAGCATCTATGATTGCTGCTTCTCGTGTATGTTATGCCTATTCTCGTGATGGATGTTTCCCAATGTCAAGAATTATGGCCACTGTTAACAAACATACTGATACTCCAGTTAATGCTGTTTGGTTTAACACTATCATTGGTTGTTTACTTCTTCTTCTTATTTTTGCTGGAGATGTTGCTATTGGTGCCATTTTCTCTGTTGGTGCTATTGCATCTTATGTTGCATTTACTATTCCCATTGCCATGAGAATTTTCTTTGCTCGTAAGACATTTAGAAAAGGTCCATGGCATCTTGGAAGATATTCATTTGCCACAGGTCTTGTCTCTTGTGCATTCGTCCTTGTTATGATTCCAATTATGTGTTTCCCATGGGGTCGTGGTGCTGATAATACTCCTGATCAAATGAATTGGACTGTCGTAGTATACTTTGGACCAATGCTTATTGCAGTTATCTGGTATTATGCTTATGCCCGTACTTTCTTCAAGGGACCTAAGGTCAACATTGAGCATGCTATTTATGATAGTGATCAAATTGTTGTTCCACCAAACCCTGCTGCAGGAGTTTATGATGGTGTTGATGCTGACATTCCATTCTCATATAATGAGAAGCCAAAAGAGGTCTAAATTTTGTTTTTGCAATTTATGTTTATGTAATTAATGATGATTATTTTAATTTTAAAAGGGTCACCATATAAGGTTTTGGCGGGCGCTACCGCTTATAGGTTTAGCTTGGTATTTGAGAATCATTTATTTTAACTAAAGATCTGGTCTTTGAAGCTCATTGATTAGAGCATCCAAAGATTGGAAATTTCGATCATCGTTGGCAAAACGACGATGACGTTTGCTAATGATGTGGCTATCGAAATTGTCAAATTGCTCTTGACAGTTTTCACAAAATCCTACTCTTTTTTTCTCCTGCGGTTTTTCACGTTTGGTTGGTTCAGACTTTTTCTTTTTATGTGCTAAAGCCATAGCAGCTGCTTGTGCTTCTGCTTTGCTCGCAACTGAAGGACGAACAGGGATAGCAATACGAGATGTCATTGTACCGTTAGTGGATGTGTTACCACAATTTTCAACAAGATGACCTACTGAAGTAGTAGCGGAGAATTCCTGCGCTTCGTCTACTGTTCCCATCATTTTACCGCTTGTACCAGTATATGGGCGACTAAGTACTTTACGTTGAAGGTTAGCAACTTCCCGAGATGGTACTTGAGCAACAGTAGCAGCAAGACCATTACCAAATATAGTACTAGTTCCACTTTGGCCACCTGATTGAGCAACAGATTTAGTAGCTGAAGTCATATTGGATCTGTTTACACCTGACGCAGCCAGTTCGTAGAATCTACTGGCGGTGTTATATGACTGAGTAGCAGCTTGTGGAGGAACTTCCACTATAAACTTTTTCCTAGGAGGGACATTATGGATTATGACAGTATCATCAGGTGATATGTCGTGAGTAGGTTCATTTTCATTCTCTGCCGATAGTTTTCCAATATTCTCGTCTTCATTCCCTTGTTCTTCTTCATCTTCTTCGTCTACTTCTTCCGGCTCCTGTTCATTACCATTCTTCATATTTACAATTACACTACTCTCATCTTCTTCGTATTCGATTTCAAGCTCATCTTCACGATCTTCTTCCTGCTGCTGATAAAGCAACTTTCGTTTTCTTTCCTGCGATCGTTCTTCTAATAACTTAATTTGCTTTGGAGCAATATAAATAAAAGGGCATTGACCCTGTGGAGTAAGTCTGAATTGTGGCCAATCTCCTTCAGCATCTGTAGGAGCTTTGACGAATTCTTTAAATAATGTGGGACGAAAACAATGAGTTGGATCCCAGATGAGTAGATAAGGACCTTTAAATACTCTAAAGTTATCACTTGGTGCATTCAAATCTCTATCAGATGGACCAATTAATTTCTCTTGCCTTAATAATTTCGATAAATTAGTAGCACTTGGTTGAAAAGCTTTCTCTAATGGAGAGGATCCAAATAAATGAGTTAAGAATCTAATTAGTTTCTCAAATGACCAAACTTTCATATCCAAAAGTCTTGCTTTTGTGATAATATCAGCAGATGGGTAGTCAACTGAAGTTGAACGCTTTGTAACAAGGTGAGTAACTTGACGTTCAAAAAATGGCTGAATTTGTGTACCTAACGAAGTTAGATGACCACGAACTTTATCAATATTCTGCTGATCAACTTGGTCGAAGAATACGACACTTGTCTGCATTATTTTTCTCCATTGTTCTTTCCATCTTTGAAGTTCTTCTTCAGCTTCACGAGAATCAATGATAGGATCACGGTTTTGAAGTTGTTGGAGTTGATGGTGGTGATGCTGTTGTTGATGTTGGAGTTGATTTTGATGTTGATGTTGATGTTGATGTTGATGCTGATGCTGATGCTGAATATGATTTAATTGGTTATGATTTAGTTGATGCTGATGGTATGCAATAGGACCGTTCTGTGATGGCTTAACTGAACCAGTAGGTTGATTTAAATTTCTCTTTCGAGTATCTGATTGTACTGGTTGTTGAAGAATTAGTCCTCGATTGGATGCCGTCACACGAGCTGGTTTTAGTTGTTTGTCGACAGTTGATGTCAAACGGATAGGACTTCTCAAAGTATTTGTACTTTGTTCTTTTAAAGGAGTTCTCTCTGGTCGCTCCATTTTGAGTGATATGATATGAGGATGAAGGAGTAAGTATTATGTTATGTTAATCCACCAGTGTAGTAATGATGACGCGTTTCTACACGACAAGTCGCGTTTTAGTGGTGTTAAGAGAAGATATTAAGCGATTCTCTTAATCTTTTGTGAGAGATAAAGGAAGAAGAAACAAAACAATTAGTGCTTAACGGATGTCCTCTGCAACTGGTCTGCTCAGGTTGAAGTAAAATAAAATCGATATGATAGGTGATATTTATCTGCTGCCATTAACATTCTCAGTATATGCTGTTAGGCTTATAATTGAATTTATGCGGGTATTTTGAGTTGATCACGTGATGTTTGTTTACTTTGGTGGTGATAAGTGTGGACCAGTGTTGAATAAAACTAGGCCATTAGGCCATTAATCTGATGCCTCTTTTTGAATTCAGCAATTAATAGTTTTTTAGATGAAAGAGTGTAAAAGAGGCGTGGATAAAAGTTCAAAAAATATTTAACGTTATGTAGAAGTTGTATAGGTAGTAATTAGTACTAACCATTGACTACTTATTGTATGAAGTCTAAAAAACAGATTTATTACCGTCCAAACGTCAGTATTCCCCATATCACAGTGACTTCTATTATCTCGCTACATCGGATACGATCGGATAAATTATCCGGAAAAACTATTTACCCCTAAAACATGCATGCAGGGTAGTCGAACTAATGACCGCATTAGCCTGTCCAAAATAATCGTCTAAACATAAATAATTCTTTCATCTATAAACTTTTACATAATCTAACAATCTAAAAGTCAACCTTCTTAAGATGTTCAACGAAACTCTTACCTTGAACTTCAGCAATCTCAAGTTCAAGCTTAGTGGCTTGACGAGAACCATCAGGGCCAGCGTATTGACCAGCACCCCATGGACTACCACCATGAATCTCCTCAAGATTAGTAAGTAAACCAAAGCTATTCTTATAACCAAGAGGAACATAAATAAGACCATGATGAGCTAAGACAGAAAGGGAGTTGAGAACAGTAACTTCTTGACCACCACCTTGGGTACCAGTGGAAACAAAGACACCGGCATATTTACCGTAAAGAGCACCAGAAGCCCAAAGACCACCAGTACCATCCCAGAAGGTCTTCCATTGAGAGGGGAAAGTACCAAATCTGGTTGGAATACCGAAAAGGAAGGCATCGTACTCCTTAAGAGTCTCATTGTCAGCAATAGGATCATCAGACTTTGGAGGAGCATGAATAGTATCTAAGACAGCTTGAGGAAGAGTCTCGGGGATTTGGAAAAGGTCAGCATTACCACCAGCTTCCTTGATCCCTTTTTGGACAGCAAGGGCAAGAGTACGGATATGACCGTAAGTGGAGTAGTAAAGGATAGCAATCTTAGCAGGAGCCATTGTAATTGATTTGTTTGTTGTTATGATATAACTGTTTATAAGATAAGATGTTTGATGATAATATTCAATAATATCAGCAAGATGATGGATATTTATATATTTTTATATTGTTACATCAGTATTAAGTTTCGATCCGGATATGTTTTTTTTTCCATGCATCAACACATGCTTTGCCAGAAACGTATGCATCAACACAAAGTCTTTACGTAACCAGAAACGTAATATGCATGGACGGTTGTTAATAGACAGTTCGAGCGACAAAAGATTACAAAGATTAGGAATGATTAACTAGTAATGGGAGGCCGATATTGTGCGGGCGAGCAGCGATATCGAGATAGTAGGGAGTGTGCAGTCGCAGTCGTAATCGCTGTCGCGGACGCAGTCGCAGTCGCAGTCGCAGTCGCAGTACGCCTGTACAGGGAGTACAGGTCGCTTTCTACTACTATCTCATTACATCCACTTCTACCTCTTCTACATCTTTTCATTATATTTCTTACTCTTCTCTTACTCTCTCTCTCCGTTCTTCCAAACCTCTCTTCTATTACGTCCGCCTTACCTCATACTATTATTATCAACGCCGATACCCGAACCAGCCAGGATAATCGCTTCTCCAAACGCGGCTATGTCTAGTCCGAAAATTGCTTAGAGTAGCTAGATTATTAAGATCTGGCAGTGTTAGTAAAGATTTATAAGAAATAACAATGCATATTATGCATAATATGGGTATGGGTTGATTGAGTTGGTTCTCGATTATTCTTCCCGCTGAATGGGGCTGATTGGAGAAGAAAGTAGGCGGCAGTGGTAGTGAGGAGGAGAGAGAAGAATTGAGTGAAAGTTGAATGAAGTTGGATAAAAGTTTGGTAGTGGAGTTTTGACCGGGTTTGAAATTGTTTCTTTACGTCACGTCACTACGTCGCATCGCTACGTAAAACTTTTGAAAAAATTTCATTATTTCTATGGCTATGCCTCTATTCACCTAACCCTGAAAATTCCAGTCCAATTAACCTTGAAATGATGTAAATTCAGGGGTAATTGATTAATCAGTAAAACAACTAATAATCCAACTTGGCATGTGCTAAGTTTATTTGTGATTATTTGTAAAAATGATTAATGAGGGATTTACAAGTGAAATGTGGAGAATTGAAGTTAATCGAAGTTTTGAAAACATCATTCTAAGAAAGCTTGCAAATCATATAAAATAGCTATCTATATTGGATCAAAATTATAATTGTTTGATAGATAAAATTGGCCACAGAGTAATAGTGGTAGCTGTAGTGGTAGCTGTAGTAGTAGCTGTAGTAGTAGCTGTAGTAGTAGCTGTAGTAGTAGCTGTAGTAGTAGCTGTAGTAGTAGCTGTAGTAGTAGCTGTAGTAGTGCTGCTGTAGTACTACTAGCTGTAGTAGTAGTAATATTAATAGAAGTGGTAGCTGTAGACGCTGTTGCCGCTGCCGCAGTAGTAACAAAGTTGTAGTAGCCGTAGTAGCTGAATTTCCACTGATAGCAGTCTCGTAGCCCCATCGGAGCACCGAGAGTTAGTTATCAAGCTAAATTACTAACTCAATTAACACATTCATAACTGATCTCCTTAGCACCTTGTCTTATCTCACATTCTATCCTCAGGTACTCTGCAAAAGCTGAAGAAATAACGTCGATCATTTCCAGAAGTGGCCCAAGACTTATTAGAAATGTATACGCTGTCTAAAATGTATCTTTGGAGTAAAATACTGATATGTTTGAAATCTGGACAGAAAACAGATTCTAATAATTAATCCCATTATTTGTGCAACGTAGTATCCAGCATTTGGAGAAAAGGCTGACATAACATAGTGTTAGGGTTGGACTGAGAAATCGTTGATATAAATGTCAACCGCTCTTTTAACACACAATTGTCTATTAATAGACAACTTTAGATCACCAAATTCAAGTTAATGAGTTTATTAATCTATAGATCTCTCTCTACTCATTCTAAACGTATCTTTTACATCGGTTGTTATATATGTTGTGTGCGGGAAAACCACCCGTTAGATTGGGTTACCTAACCCTTTCATTCGGACATCTGCCCATTATCCGAAATCTAAAAATCGGGTTACTCTAAGCCGGCCGAAAGTATAAGGAGAGTACGATGGTAGGGCATAGTAGCGGTAGTATTTGTAATTGTGTATATCAGCATACCACAATGCGATGAATGATAAGATAACTGTTAAATCAGACAGTTAGCACTTCCGATCTGGTAAGGAGCGAGCGCTAGAGTTCTCTAGCTGTAAAGAGCCTAACTACCACAATCAAGATGAGTAAGCAAAAACTCAAGAATTTTAATCGTAAATTCATTCTTTCTTCAATATATTTACCTTTAAATTGATAGTATAATTTTAACTCCTGTATATCTCATCATCGGGGAGAAAATGATACCCCCCCCCGAGTCTCCGCTCAAACCCCGGATCGATGCACTAATTTACCGCCATCTACATATAGTCACGTGCTTTATCGCCGGGTCGGGCCCATCGCTTCATCGAGGAAACGCTTATTATGCTTATGGAGAACAGAAGTCCGGCAGTAAAGATTCCGTTCAATCTCAGTACGCTTGTATACGCTTGTTATCATCATAATCTTATAATTTACTTTCATTTCCCGTTTGTTTTATTGAACATTTAATTATTTATTTTCTTATCTCTATTTGTTACAAGTGGAAGATTATCTATCATCTATCTCCACATAACCGATAAAGGTAGAGTGTGATACGAACGCTAAAAACATTTGAGCCAACTTTTAATCCCAGTTTCTTTGATTTACAATATTTATTATACTATTTGATATCCACTTCCTACCTCCCTCCTCTCATTATGGATAAAATATATCATTCCCTGGCAGATAGAGCCTTAGATATCCTGTCAAATTCAAATAAACCTAGAATTATAATAGCTGTAGCAGGAGTCCCAGGATCTGGTAAAACTACTTTATCTAATAAAGTCGCACAAATTATTAATAACAAAGCTGCATCATCACCTACTCATCTACCAATCCCAACTGCTACTGTTGTAGGAATGGACGGTTTCCATCTAACAAGAGCCCAATTAGATTCCATGGATGACCCTCAAGAAGCTCATCGTAGACGAGGTGCTCCTTTTACATTTGATGCACAAGGAGTAGTCGATCTGGTAAAAGATATTTATGAAACAACTAAACCATTACCTCCAATTGCATACTCCACTCCCTATATCCCTCCTAGACAGACAATGAGGATTATCAAAGCTCCATCATTCGATCACAAAGCAAAAGATCCAGTGCCTGATAACATTATAATCCCAGCAGAGACGAAAATCATTTTCTTAGAAGGACTTTATTTATTACTCAAAGATAAACCATGGGATCAAATTGCTGCATTAGCCGATGATAAATGGTATATTGAAGTTGATCCAACTGTCGCAAGACGACGAGTAGCCAAACGACATGTCGAAGCAGGCATAACTCCTACCATCGAACTCGGTTACGAACGAGCAGATGGTAATGATGCTGCCAATGGAATTTACATTTCTACACAATCCTCTACTCCTGATATCATAATCCACAGCATAGAAGAAGGTGCAGTTCTTTTGACGTCTACTACTGAATTAGGTATTACTCATCTTGCTATTCGTTTAGAGGCCAATCCATAGTGTCTCTCTCTACAATGTACTCCCTGACTGCCTCCGGCGGCTGGGCTCCGCCCAGACCCGTTGCTCCGCTTCGCGGAGGATTGCTTTAGTCAAGGTCGAAAAACTGAGCGTCGTGATATCCATGCAGCAAAGCAGATGTCAATCGAACGTAATCCCATCTGGCCCAAACTGGACTCAGTGGTGATGCTGGGTACCAGTAATTCACACTCACAGACAGCTCCGATTCATCAATTTCAACTTGATGATACCATAATGCAGGAATAAACAGAATATCACCAGGTTCAACTGCTACTCTGTACACTTTACAGTGTATGCGGAAAATGTGGTTGTGTGTAGATGGATCACTAGGGTCAACTGTTGGAAACATTATCCTCGACTCTTTAGATGAAGCGTCGTAAATTGCTTTCTCAAGCAACTCATCAGATAAATCTGTTGGCAGGAATGTATCTGTTCCGTCAATTTCAATTACAAATTCTGATCCTTTCTTGGAATACGTGGCAGGGACAAGAAATTTCTCTGAATACGGTTAGATTTCTAAGATTGAATTCCATCGTACGACTTACCATCAAGGCAATAAGCATCTCCAGGAGGAATTAAATAAATTATTTTTTTGCCAGTAATTTGTGCAAATAAATTGTCATAATTGTCTGTTAAACGTTAATAGAAGAATCATTGAGTACGGCATCGATGCTTACCATTGTGTAGTCTTGACGTAGTTCCAGCACTTCCAATCCATACATTGACTGCTTCTGGTGGTTCGTTGAAAACATCATTTGCAAATGCTAAAGATTCAGGAATATCTTTTAATAATGGCTTAAACTCCTTTGAAAGGTTTCCATCCTGACTTTGCATATAATAAGCGGATTTATTCACTTTCCCATTTGCAAGCAGATCAAACAATTGATCACCCGATATTTCAGAAATATGAGGTTTGACAAAAATAAGCCCATGGACTGGAGAACCTGCATTCCCGTAAGGAGTCTCGGCTACTTTTAATATAAGATGACCAATTTTGGATCGCAATTCCTCTTCCGTCAGTTGCAGTCCGTTGAATATATTTGAATCTAGTTAAGAGTTAGAAATATATTTTGCCTTATACTTTACTTCAATACTACAAACTTTTTATAAGAACGGGAAAGTTATCTGCTACATATTTAGATAATTGCAAAGGCGGTATTCCTCCATTATCACTTGCAATGACTTTGGGGATATCTTCGGGGTACATTGAATTTTGTACGTCCATCTGCCGAAGCAGGCCATACTCGAGCAGATTTCTTGAAATCATATAAATTATTGGTTTTTTAGTCCCTACGATGAGTGTTCCTGTATTTGAGCTTCGGACTGGAGAGACGGGAAGGTGGGCCGAATTTTCAACCCTGCATTCCGCGCTTGTTCAGTAGTCACGTGATGTTGGATTTACTATTGCAATTTTTGCGTGAGTTAGACTCGTGAATAGTTTTCTGGAGCTTTTCCAGCGTTGGCCCGTTAGCAGACTCCCGAGCGGAGCGAGCTACGGGTCTGGGCAGAGCCCAGCCGCCGGAGGCAGACCGGGATTATCGACCGAGGTAGCCGCTCATTACGGAGAGATGCACCGATATTTGTCCGAGCAGAAAGAAGATCAGCCGTAGCCGCAGCGATTCCGAAGATGTTTAACGAGTGAGCTTCTCCACTTTTATAGACCCAGAGACTTTCACTTGATTGATTTTCGAAATTTAGATTGAATTGAATTTGAAAGGTGAGAAATATAGTAAAGTGTGAAGTCTGGGATTGTAGCTAACAATTGTTCGTTTAGGAAAGATTATTATTCATCAAATCAATTTTGTATATAAAACCCGACATCGGCTATTTGAGTCATATCTAGTTTATTGTCATAAAAATGCTTTCTTATACTTCAACTCTTAGAAATGTTGCTACTGGCTCAACTAGAAGATTATCAGCAATTGTTAATTCTAGACTTGCTTCAACTTTAACTTTAATTGAACATTCGAATTCAACTATTTCTCCTGGATCTTTAAGCGCACTTTCTGCTGCAAAGGTATTAGCTGGCTCTGATCCTATCACTGCTCTTGTAGCTGGTTCAAATGCTGCAAAAGTTGCTGAATCTTTGGCTAAAATTCCTGGTATTTCAAAGATCTTGGTTGCTGCTAATTCAGCTTATGACCGAGGATTACCTGAAAATTTGTCCAATTTAGTGGCAGAAAATGTTAAACAAAATGGATTTACTCACGTTTTAGCTGCCAGTTCTGCATTTGGTAAAAATGTTATTCCTAGAGCTGGTGCTCTTTTAGATGTTCAACCAATTAGTGACGTGATTAAGATTGAATCTGAAGATACTTTTAGTCGTCCTATTTATGCTGGTAATGCAATTGCAACTACCAAATCTAACGATTCAATTAAACTTATCACAATTAGAACTTCTGCATTTAATGCAGTTGATGTCGAAGGTGGATCTGGTGCTACTATTGAGGATGCTGTTGATCCAAATGTTGAATCTCTATCTGAGTGGGTTTCTGAAGAATTAACAAAGAGTGAACGTCCAGATCTTGGTGTTGCTTCTAAGATTGTCTCTGGAGGACGTGGTCTTAAAGATAAAGAAAACTTTGATAAGGTCATTTATCCATTTGCCGATGCCATTGGTGCTGGTGTTGGTGCCTCTAGAGCCGCTGTCGATTCCGGCTTTGCTGATAATTCCTTACAAGTCGGTCAAACTGGTAAAGTTGTTGCTCCAGATCTTTATATTGCCGTCGGTATCTCTGGAGCAATCCAACATCTTGCTGGTATGAAAGATTCCAAGACCATTGTAGCTATCAATAAAGATCCTGAAGCTCCTATATTCCAAGTTGCTGATCTTGGTTTGGTAGCTGATTTGTTTGAAGCTGTTCCAGACTTGACTAACAAATTAAAATAAATAATGAAATAAAATATTTCCTTCCTTGTTCCTTCTTTTTCGGAAAATGTCGATTGGGCTCTGCTCAGAGACTCGTAGCTCCGTCTGCTCGTACGTTATAGTTCAGAACTGTTAGTCCAGCAAAATATCCAATCAAAAAAATGCGAACTCTGTGGATCGAACACAGGACCTCCAGATATCAAGACTAAAGTACACTTCAGTCTGGCGCTCTCCCAACTGAGCTAAGTCCGCATAATTTCATGAAAATTTTACTTTTGATTTCCCTAAGAGACTTCCGTTTAGGGTTGGGGTAGATAATTTGCTATTTTCGTTTTGTCTTCATTTCCGTAGCTGGGAAAGCTACGGTTCATAGTTATTTCATCTCGGCTGGTACGTTATAATGTAATGCTTATCTGCGAGGAATTTAGCATATGGATAAGGAACAACCCCGGCGATATGGCAACGCTAAATTGAAAATCTATCTTACTCTCTGGCCCAAGTTTTGTTTTATCATTGTATTATATTATTATATTGTGTAAAACGTAGACGTTTATTTATTATACTACTATCTACATGGCTCACGTCTATTTTGACAGATTTCTCAGTACCTTACCGTATTCTGAGTGGTTAGTAAAGGTTTCCCCAATCGACGTATTGGTTGCCTTTGCTCTCTGATGACCGAGAAGATTCAACCCTGTCTTATACGTTGAATTTTTACATGTCGCCCTTTTAACCCATCTGAAAATATGACCCATTTCTCTCTTGAATGTCCCTTTGAATTTGTTTGTATTAGTGACAGTAAACTGATTAGCTAGTATCACGCAATCCTGGGTTACGGGTCTGCGAGATCTAACTGCCGGAGGCAAAATGAAAAGGAGCACGTCAATTGACTATAGAACATACAAGGAAGAAACGGATGGTATAACAAGGAAATAAACGGCAACGGAAAGAATTACAGAAAACAGAAAAATTAAGGAAGGTTCAAAACGAAGCAACAAGAAATTAAAAGATTAAATCACTTTCTTCTTATTGTTCCGGTACTAACTTTTCGGACACCAGCAGAACCACTAGCAAGTCTGGTGGATCTCCTCATCACAGATGATACATCATTGACCGAGCTACCAACTGGAGTGGGAGGCGGTGATGATGAAAGTAGGGTCGTTGTTGTAGTGGTAGTGGTTGTTTTGGAATATTGATAGCTAGGGGATCGACCTTGGCGTCTCTGTGGAGATGGATTGGAAGTGGACCGTAATTTCCTTGCCATCATCAATTGTTCCCGTTGGGAAAGAGTATCCGTTACAATTCGTTTGGGTGATTTTTGGATCATTAATTGATCTTGTTGCAATTCAGCAGTTGGAGTTAAAGTATCAAAATCTTCATCATCGCTATTTACACCTCCATTTATGGGTCTAGGAATTTGTTTAATATTATTACTATTATCATGACTTTCTTCATTTTCATTATCTATGGATGAATTGTTGACACCACGCAAAATTGATAATTGCTTAGACGCTTGTCTATGAACAGGGGAAGGACTATTTTTACGAGGCTGTCCAGGGGTTGGGACCGGTAATGCAGAATTTGGATTTTCGACTTCACCAAGAATACTTCTTTCTGGTGTTCTTGGTGGTTGCCCAGAACCCATTGCTCTTCTATTCCTTCCACTACTATGTCCTAATTCCTTTTCAGCGTCTACTAATGCACAATATCCTGCTAAACTTGGATCGCTCATCTTTGAAACGCACATTGTTCTACGCCAATCTCTAAATTCATTTTGATGGAGATATAACCAATGCTGCTGAGGTCCAACAACCATTCCGGGTCTTAAAAATCTCATATAGGCAATTGCCTCGGAAGCAGTAAACCCGTATGTGTAGATTAAATGAGCACCAATTAAACAACCTGTACGCCCCAATCCAGCTTTGCAATGAACAGCCACTTTGCCATTTTGAGCAATTACTCCTTCAACAGCACCAATAAATGCTTGAACGAATAACATCGTTGGACATGTTCCATCATCAAAAATTAAATCTATATGCTTGATTCCTCTTGCTTCAAATTCCTCTTTATTGTATAAATGAGAATTCAATCTAACCACTAGTTTCACATCATGAGATTCAAAATAGTCTAATACTTTATTAAAAGAGTGTGGTAACGGAGATTCATAATCGGCTTGCTGTGGAGATGCAAAGGCAATGAAGTGAGGAGGAATTTCATTAAAATCACCCTGATCAACTCGTTCATATAATTCATATTCTTCGAGATTGAAAGTTTTTAAATCAAGCAGCTTCTGCTCTTTCGCTCTCCATACTCCATACACAACATCTTGAATGGTCATGGTAAAATCTGCCACTGCATAACCGGCATCACGAAATGGCATAAATGGAGGATCTGCTTGAGCAATTGGAGCCAATGCAAGATGAGGGGGCCATGATTGAATAAGAACCATGTAGCAGCATAGAACGCAAGCAGCATTAGCTCTGTCCCTGGAATTTGTTCTAGAATATAATACAACAGCTTTGCCTTCATTTTCTTCTTCTCCGAGGATTTCGTGGAGAGTGACAGCAAACCTGTAGAGGTGGCCTACATGAAGAGGGCCGAAATCATGATGGAAGGAATTATAAGGTAATGCGTCATCTATTGTGAAGTGAACAACTGACGGGGTATCAGTAGGCGTATAATCGTAAGCTGCAAGATAGATACGATCTGGAGAGTTAGTAATAGCGTCAGTAAATAACCGAGGGAACTTACCTTTTAAAAATTCAATCACGGGAATTTTTTGTCTTCTTGACATGATGAGAATAATACAAACAGTGAATTAACTGAACAATATAATGAATGTTGTGAATTGAATGTGAATTGACTTATGATTTAATAATTTGAGTAGATTGAAATTCAATCAATCCTTCAAACTTCTTCTTAAATATACAAAATCGCAAAAGAACAAAATCAAAACAATCCTACATTCAACACATGAAATATAACGGTATCAGGTATGTTTGTTATTGTTTATATTGATGCGGCTCGCCGGGGTCCTTTATGCATGAAAACAGTACAGATTAGGCGATTTGGTTGTTCCTAGTAGAAGGGGTTGATGCAGGTCTGGGCATAGAAGGGTAAGGTTTGGGTGAGAGTTTCTATAGAAACGGGATGGGGAAGTAATATTAGGTGAGAATCGAAAATGATTACAATGACATTTAAATATAAAGGGAGAAAACTGTGTAGAAATAAAATCGTTCAAAAGACCTACTATATATTGCTATTGTATTATTATGACGTCGGTTGTTTATTTTTATGTGTGTAGGTTGATCTGCGTGTGATTGTTTTCTTGACTATTTTGGGACTAGTACAAGTGTTTTCAGATTAGATGAGCCCCATGAAAATGATGATCATTTGATCCCTGAGAGGACCCTGGTTGTCCTGGTCGATTTTTGAATAAGCAATAGACAATAAACATGTCAATAATATACGAAAGTTACCAAAATGTCATAGCTGCCATTTTCGCCTTCGGCGGCCTGGCGAAGCCCGGACCCGTAGCTGCGATCTGTTGAAGCTCTAAATCACGTGATACTAACTATTCTTATGGCAATTCGGGGAGGGGGCCGGAGGTTGAAAAGAAAGCTAAACTTCTCCTCAAATAGCTCCCCCTACTGTAGTCTAGGTTGGGTGCGTAACATTACCCAGTCGGAAACTCACAAACACATGCAGGAACCCGAGACGTCAAGATGTTCTGTTCAGAATTTAGAGGAAACATGAAAGTAATACGTAGTCCATCCTACCTTCTGTTACCAAGAACCCTAAATCTGTAGGTCATCTCAGTCTAGCCAATCCGCACCCTTAATCTGCCAATCTATCTCTTTCATATCCCATTTTCAAACCTTGACGGTATCTGTACTTGATAGCTTCAATTCATAAACCACTGATAGACAGAACCAAACGAGATATGAATTTCAATCATACATGAATACAACTATATATCTTTTACTATAATCCATACAAAGGTAAAGATATCTCTTAATTGAATACACAGAATATGTCTGCTTGTTCTAGTCAACCTGGCATTGCTCGCTCAGTCTGGTCTGTTAACAAGCTAAGGTAATAACCGTTGATCTTTATCACGTTAGAAGACAAATGCAAAGCTATGCAATACATTAGAGAGTTCTCTTGTAAATGGGCTCGCCCTTGTCATTTGGTGATAGATAGTAGGAGAGACATAATTGAAAGCAATAGAGCGTTATTCACATCCTTACTAGTAGCCGACTGCGCGCTTATCACGTCCTTGACGCGACGGCAACACAATAAATTAAAACGTGCATAATCACGGTCAAAAGATTTATACCCCAGGTCATCGAAAATATTCGATAGTTGGGTATTGTTGAGGATCTCTTTTAATAGAATGACGGCATTTAATGATTATAAAGAATATTATAAAAGAGAAGGTGAAGATGGCGAAAATCCAGCTCGGAAACGAACGAGGTTTTTCATTGGTAAAGAGCAAGAGGTGACTAAAGATCAAAATGGTATTGCTGATTCCTTTAAATCAGAGTTAGAATCTGTTCTTGGGCTTATAAATAGTTCCTTAGCCGAAGATCTAGAGAAAGAATCCAATGGAGATATCCAAATTGCCATTAATTTGTATTATGATAGATCTCAGAGGAGCGAGAATGGAAGTCAAGAAAGTCAAAATCAAAATCAAAGTGAAGAGGTAGAAAATTTAGAGAGAGAAACAGGACCCGATAATGAAGTAACAATAGCCCAGTCTGAAAGTGGCCGTAGCCTGCCTCATCAAGATGGATTACAACAATCCACTGCAGTTACGGTTGTAGCAGATGCGGTGGTTGGAGACCAAAGAAATGGAGAACATTCTGTTCAACCAGCAGCGCCTATTTCAGTCGCATCACCGCCTCCAACTTCTCCTCTCAGATCATCATGGAGC
This sequence comes from Sugiyamaella novakii, assembly GCA_030575175.1. NCBI lineage: Eukaryota > Fungi > Ascomycota > Dipodascomycetes > Dipodascales > Trichomonascaceae > Sugiyamaella > Sugiyamaella novakii. The sequence continues at coordinate 35,852 of JAJMIH010000053.1, forward strand.
CAGCGCTACATTGGCAGTTTTCAAGCTGAAATCTGGGCAACTCGTTCTGGGTTTAAACTGGTTCAATATCAGGAGAAATTATCAGTGGAACGTGCTCCCTCTGCTGTAGCTCCATCAAACTATGGGTCTAATATTCATTCAAAGGAAGACTTTGTTGTTCGAATATCAAATTCCAAAGGTCAAGACTTTGCTCGACTATCAGAGGCAGACGCTCGTATTATAGCTTTATTAATTGATACTGAAGTTTGTAGATTCAGTGCGACCTGTATTTATGCTGATACTCACGTTCGAATCGGAAGTTATATCATAATCCAAGTTGATTGCTTCATTCTTAAAACAGCCTTTTATAAAGATGTCATATTGCCTCAATCAGCCACTCGTGCTTTGGGGCGAAGATTTAAGATGAATAATGGTAACAATTCTCTGCAATTATTCGATAACGCTAAGGAAAATGGCAACGAACGAATCATGAGATTGCGTCAATTAGCATTGACGGGGTTGTTTGGTAAACTAGGGTTTACTAATGTGAGTGAAGATGAGGAAGTATCTGATGATAAATCTACTGTCAAAAGGGATAGCAATGAGCCTGATTTAGTAAAGGCGACCCAGCTGATGGGCAGTCAATTACCAAAGTCAGAAGAAAACTCTGATTCTGATAACGATGAAGATGAGGCTGTAGTTTCACAAGATGATATAGATTCTTTATACAAAAGATCAGAGACACCTGATACACATCTTGAACCAGTCGACCCCCCTTTTTCATTTGCATTTGAGTTACGTCTTTATCAAAAGAAAGGACTGAATTGGATGATCCAAAAAGAAACACCTGCTTCGGCTTCGAGGCCTAGTTCAAGCCAACCTGAAAATTATGATGATAATCCAAATAATGAACCTATGCATCCACTATGGCAATCTATTGAATGGCCACCAATTCCCAGTAGTCAAAGTGACACAACTGATAACGAAAACTATCCTAAAGGAAAACATTTTTACGCTAATCTTTATTCTGGTGAACTTAGCCTTAAATTTCCTACTCAGAAAAAATCAGTTCTTGGTGGTATCCTTGCAGATGAAATGGGTCTAGGAAAAACTATTTCGACTATGGCTTTAATCCATTCCTGTCAAGATACAGTCACTGCTCTAACAAATAGTAGAAAAAACTACCTGCCAAATACTACCTTGGTTATTGCGCCTATGTCTCTTCTCTCACAATGGGAATCTGAAGCATTGGCTTCTTCTCATGAAGGAACTGTAAATGTGGTTATATATTACGGTTCTTCAGCATCTTCTAACTTTAAAGACCTCATGAAATCAAACGATAGCACTCCAAAAGTTATAATCACCAGTTATGGCACACTTGTTTCTCAATATAATGATCTAGTTCGTTTCCGAAAGGTAAATGGATATGACGTTAGTGACGAATCATGGCAGAATAGCGAAGATTTAAAGTATTTTGACTTTTACAACTATACATTCCACAGAATTGTCCTGGATGAGGGCCATACGATAAAAAATCGAAATACAAAAACTACCAAAGCTTGTTATGAACTTCGGTCGGATAAAAGGTGGGTTTTAACTGGTACCCCTATTGTCAATAAACTTGAAGATCTTTATAGTATAGTAAAATTCTTAGGTGTTGAACCTTGGAATAATTTCAACTTCTGGAGATCATTTATTACTATTCCATTTCAATCTAAAGGATATGTCAAAGCACTAAACGTTGTGCAAAGTGTAATGGAACCGCTGGTTTTGCGAAGAACAAAATCAATGAAACAACCAGATGGAAAACCTTTGGTAGAGTTACCCCCTAAAACGATCACAATTGAAAAGGTTAAATTTTCAGACGACGAACAGGTTCTCTATTCATATATTTTTGCACGAATTAAATCATCGTTTGATAAAAAACTTGAACAGGGATCGGTCATGAAATCATATACTGCTATTTTATCGCAAATTTTGCGTTTACGACAAACTTGTTGCCATCCATCTTTAGTGTGGTCAAAGTTAAATGATCAAATCGAGGATTTAAATGAGGATGTGAATAATGCCGATATTAATCAATTACAGGATGAATCGGATTTATTTAATCTACGAAATACGGATTTGAAGGGTATCTTGGATAGATTCACCGATCAATCCACAAATAAACAAGAGGATATTAAAGAAACGTATGGCATTGAAGTTATGAAAAGTATTCTAGAAGGCTCCGATAAAGAATGTCCTATTTGCACCACTGAGCCAATCCCTGATGACCAACTTGCTGTCAGTGAATGTTGGCATGTTGCTTGTCTTGATTGTATCCTGAAACATATTGAATTTCAGAAAAAGAAACTAGAGGTTCCAAAATGTCCTACATGTCGAGCAGTTTTAAATCCGAAACGACTTTTTCAAGTTGATAAAAAGGGTGATTCATCTACTCTTACATTATATCGTAATATAGACAGTCAATCAGCAAAATTGCGATGTTTAATTGCATCGCTTCAAGCAGAAGCCCAAGGAGCAAATACTAAATCAGTGGTTTTCTCCCAATTTACCTCATACCTGGATTTGATTGAACAAGAATTAAAACTGCATGGTATTCCAACATTAAGATTTGATGGAAAACTTAGTCAAACGGCACGTAGTGAAGTTTTAAGTCAATTTAAAACCGATGCAAATAAACGAGTTTTATTAATCAGTTTAAAAGCAGGAGGTGTGGGCCTTAATTTAGTGTGTGCTCAAAATGCGTACATGATGGATCCATGGTGGTCATATGCGATTGAATCTCAAGCAATTGATAGAATTCATAGAATGGGACAAACATCTGAAGTTAAAGTGATTCGATATATCATTGAAGGTACGGTTGAAGAGAGGATGTTGAAAATTCAGGACCGTAAAAAATTTTTAGCATCTTCAACACTTGGCATGTCAGAGGAGGAGAAGAAAGCGCAAAGATTGGATGATATAAAGATGTTATTTGAAGAATAGATTTGTATATTATTAATGTATTATATGATTATATGACTAAAGTATATGAGTAGCACTTTTACTTGCCAGTATTGTTTATTTTTACTATATTTGTTTTGCCAAATGGGGTAGAGGAGGGAGGTGGAGGTCAGTTTAGCTACTCAATAGTTGAATGGGCCTCTTCCTAACACCCACAAGGCTTCAATTCCTCTACAAAGTTCATAATAAAATATATTAACATCCGAATTCATTTACCGGACCGAAGAAGCTGTGGGTTCTGAAATCGGTGTAAATTCTGTCAGCATATCGGAATTAATTCCGAATTTATTCCCGTGCCGGACTCCATGACTCCTGATTCCAGTTCATGAGAAAGTCTTAAATCAGCTAAGAAAAGTCTTAAATCAGCTTAAAATGGGGGACGCCGTTAAAATGAGGGGTTGATTGACGCATGTCTCCAATTACAACACACGGCGCTCACTCAACGACTGAATGACAAGCAGTTTCAAGGATTTAATGTCGTAAAAATAAGCGACGGACTGGAAATATTAATCTACCATAAATGTAGTGATTATCGAATCTTGCATGTCAATTGACATTGACGAATTCGCGGAAACATGCTTAACGCTAATAACCGGCTTGCTTCCCCGCATTATTTATATATACCGGCCGATTTGAACCAATCAGCAGAATTGCTGCCATAAAAGGGATCGATGTTCATCAGACCCCCTTTTACTATTAGTTTTGATCAGATTTTCATCTTAACAGCGGGAAAAAGAAAAATGAAACGATACTCGGATGATTTTTAGTCCTAAAAATACCGTCCACCAAAGTAGTGGATTGGGGTTAACCTTAGTCAAAATTGATTTCCTATTCTATAGTTAGTCCTATTTACGTCTGTTAAACGGCCCACGATATTTACATATATATATATATATCGGTTATCCTCAATACATTAATTGTAAATCTAATCTCAATTAATCCATTTACTCCCTACAATGAGGTTATTAAATGTTGGTATTGCAGTTTTATCTATCTCAATTGCTAATGCTGCTACTCCTTTAGCACCATCAAACGATTCTTTTTATTCTCCACCATCTGGTTATGAAAATGAACCGGTTGGAACAATTCTTAAATCCCGACCTGTTCCTGAACCATTAGAAGGATTGAATTATAGTCATGCTTATCAACTTTTGTATCGTACTTCAACTGCTTCTGGTGATCCTGAAGCTGACGTAACCACTGTTATTGTGCCTAATAACACCCCTAAAGATGTTTTACTATCCTACCAAATTCCTGAGGATGCTTCTTGGGTAAACTGTGCTCCTTCCTATAGCTTAATGACTAGTAATGGTAGTGCTGAATTGCAAGAAGTTCTTGATAATGGCTGGTATTTAAATATTCCTGATTATGAAGGTCCGTTGTCGTCTTTTACTGCTGGTATTCATGCTGGTTATTCAACGCTTGATAGTATTAAAGCAGCTTTATCATCTGGTAATGATACTGGTATTCCTACTGATGCCAGGGTTGGTTTATGGGGTTATAGTGGTGGGTCACTTGCAAGTGTAAGTAAAAGTCAAGTTAAGACGTGGGGGTGAAGGATCTGCAATCTAATCTATGTTCTTCTAAATATAGTACATCTTTTGCAGATCACCAACCTCAAGCTTTTAGTAATCTATCTTAAATCTAATCTTGTTACTAACTTAATTTTTAGGGATGGTGAGTAGAGTTTTATACGGATCTCTGATATTTTTACTAACTCACTTTAGGGCTGCTCAATTACAACCTAGTTATGCTCCCGATTTAACAATCGATGCCACTGCTGTTGGAGGCTTTCTTATCAATATTACTGCCATCAGTCTTGGTGTTAACGGTGGTCTTTACTCGGGCTTTCTTCCTGCTGGAATATTAGGCCTTGCTAGTCAATATCCAGCTATCAAGGCCGTTCTTAATGATTATTTATTACCAAATGTGTCTGCAGAATTTTATAAAGCAAACGATACTTGTCTTGTTCAAGATCTTGTCAATTACATTGATCAGGATGTCTTCAGTTACTTTAAAGACGGCGAAAACCTTTTAGAACTTCCTCAAGTTCAACAAGTTTTGACCGAAAACACTCTTGCTCTTAATGGATCTAAACCTGGCTCTCCTCTTTTTATTTATCAGGGCATACTCGACCAAATTGCTCCTGTTGGAGAAGTTGATAAAGCTGTTGACAGATATTGTGCTGCAGGGGCTACAATTCAGTACAACAAAGACCCTTACACTGATCATACAGGAACTGATGCCGCAGGATCTGACGATGCTTTGGAATGGCTCAAGAAAGTACTTCAGAATAATAGTAAACCTGCTTCCGGTTGTGTTACAATCACTACTGCATTTGGAAACGATACCGTCGCAGCTGTTACTGTTCCATATAGCGGCAATGTAAATGTTACTGCAACAGCTACCTCTTCATCTACTGCTGAATCAGCTGTAGGTAGTGCTAGTAGCACAGGTAGTTCTGGATCTGGGAATTCCAACCTCACCACGCCCACTACATCTACTACAGGTTCATCTCCTGAAACCGGTGCAGCCACTTCTTTACCTACCAATTCCATATTAGCCTTTTCTCTCTTCCTCGTTGGACTTGCTATCCAGATTTTGTAATTTTGACATCCGATCGATACATTTAAGACATAATTTTGTATTATATAAAAATGAAAGGTCTGAATTTATTGTTATGTACTATAATCTTTTGAAGGAACTAGGCAGGCATTAACTGGTGATAATATGGACCATATGGCGGGCCAGAATCTCCACTTCGCATGGTAATGCCAGTTAGAAAATTTTCCTCCAAAAAATCCTAGTTTTCATAATAATATTTATTCTAATAAAACGTATACAATATATAAGTTAAAATAACCACTTTTTCGAGAAGCATCTAAAGTAAAAAAAGAAGAAAGTATAAAGGTAGTAAAATAATCTAAAAAGACACGCTACTCTTAAATGAGAAAAGCAAATCCCATAATCATCAAACTGAAAAGTTCATAAGAGTACAAAACTTTTGAAGCGCCGGAATAATTTTGCTCTGGCGATATTACAACTGATGATTCGCTATCATCTGGAAGACTAGCTGCTGCAGCCACTGTGGGAATTGGAGATATACCAAAAGATGAACCTGGACCATCCGGACCAACCATTGGACAAGATTTCTCACTGCATGAAACAGCTAAGGACGATGGAGGACGAACTGAAATAGTCTCTGCCAGTAAACCAGTAGCAATAGGTTGTACGAGTGAATTGGCAGCGGTCGGTTGCACCTGATGGCCAGACTCTTGAGGTGGTAGGGGAACTGGAGGTATATCGGATGTCCCAACTGTGCCAACAGGAAGAAGAATGGTCGCGGAGATTGCTGTTGTAATAGCCATTGTTTCTTGTGAGCCTGGAACTGCAGATTGAGCTGGTGAAGGCTGTCGGACTGTTGGAAAAGCTGGAGAACTAGGAGAAGATGCGGGTATCTGCGAATCACGATCTACGGACGTTCTAACAGCTGTAGGTGTCTTGCATGATTCGTCTGTACACATAATAGTGACCGTTACTAGGCGTTCACTCCCGAATGAATAGGAATCAACAGTATCAGGGTGGGATGGACTGATGCAACTCTCGTCGGTGCAAGTTACAGTGACCGTAATAGGAGAAGAATTTGCAACTGGTAGACTGCTCTTACACGAGTCACCGACACAGGGGGGACTTACGATCACAATAGGAGGAGACATTTCGCTAATTGCAGGCGACAAATCTGGCACTGTACGGGTGGGAACCACAGAAGGTTCAGAAGAATTAGGTATACCTGAAGCTTCAACAGAAGGATTTGATGTATGCCTACAAGTACCGTCAGAACAAGGGATCGTCATTATAATATTCTGGGTCAAAGTAGTAAAGTGGGTGGTTCCAGCTGAAGTTGAGCAAGGGCTAGTTATTGTTGTTAAAGAAGTCATGGTGGTATATGAAGTTCGTGCAGGACCTGGAGAAACGGTAGCTCTACAATTATCATCTGAACAGGGAATAGTGAGAGTAGCAGGGAGAGTCAACGTGGTGAAGTAAGTGCTGTCGGCTGAAGTTGAACAAGGACTAGTGATAGTTGTTAGAGTTGTGAGGACTGAGTAAGGGGCCTGTTCATCCGAAGGACTAATGCGAGCTGATGGACTGCTTATGAGTGCAGAAGGTTCTGGTTCACAAGTACCATCGCTGCATTGAAGAGTCACGATCAACGTATTTTGAAGAGTACTAAAGTATGTGTTTCCCGTAGTAGTGTAAGGAAGGACTACCGTGTCAACAGTGGTCACAGTGCTATAGGTCATTAAGGCGGGCCCACACGTACCCGCTTCACATGGCACTGTTTCGGTTATGGTCTTATAGTATGTACTATCTCCTGAAGTAGAGACAGGAATTGTCGTGGTGAGAACAGACATGACAGTTGAAAGAGAAGCAGCCGCTTCGAGAAGACAAGTTCCTTGATTACACGGAACGGTTTTGGTGAGTGTTTTGGTAACAGTACTGCAAAAAGTATTTCCTGATGAAGTAGAGCAAGGAAGAGTGACAGTAGTGAGAGCAGTGATAGTAGAATAATAGGTCACACTAGGGTCAAATGCACCAGTAGAGTCAATACCTGAAACATCAGCTGAATTAACTCCCAATCCTGTTTCTATTCCAGCTTCAAAACTGGAATTACCTGATAAGATCGGAGTAGCTCCGGGTAAAGCAGCCGAGCTAGATGAACCACTGGACTCAACAGCTGAAGCAGATGAAGCAGGTGAAATAGTTTCAATGCTAGGTGACGGTAAACCAGAAGGGGCCCTAGATGAAACTGAACCAGATAAACCACTAGATGAAATAGCTAAATTAGAAACAAAACCAGAAGAAACATCCAAACCGGATAAATCATTAGAAGCCACCAAACCTGAAGAAATGCCGAACGAGGCTGAACTAGATGAAACACTAGATGAAGGTGAACTAGTTAAACCACTTGAAGACACCAGTGAACTAGATTGATTTACGATATCTTCGCCCTCCCGTTCAGACTCCTTTTCCGCCTCTTTTTCTTCTTCTCTAGTAGAAGAAGAGGTTGAAACAGGTGAAGGGACCAAGCTAGATTCAATAGCAGAGGAAGCCGGACTCGACTCGGTACTAAATAAATCCGACCCCGATGAAATACTGTGTGTACCAGGGTCAGTGCGAGATGAGGGTGAGCTGGTTGAATCACTAGATGAAATAGCCGAAGTAGAAATAGGACTAGAAGAAACAGAATCACTAGACGAAGCAATGGATGAAACAGCTGAAGTAAATGAAGCACCAGGTGAAGCAGTCGAGCCATATTCAGTACTAGAATAATCTGAGCTAGAATATTGATCTACAATCGAGGATTCATATAATCTGGAAGAAGAAAATGAACTAGGGGAATTTTTTGAGCTAGATGTAGAATTGATGGGAAATGGGGGAGTTTCAGGATCGAGATGGTAATTAAGAACCGGAAGGTGGACTAATGATGATGTATATGACACAGCATATCTATGTGATATTGCTGGGTTGGTAAAAGCGTCCGCAAAGACATAGGCAAGAGAAGTGAGAGCCCAAATGCCGTAATGAGCAAACTTATACGCCATTATAATAAATTATTGGAATTGAGTAGTAGGTTAAAAATACGAATTGTTTTAGAAAGCAAGTCTGTATTTTCTAGGGCATCGAGCCGGCTAGAAGACACCTATTTATATGTTTATTAATCTACCGTCAACGGTAGCAACAAACGACTAAAGTTAATTGCGCCCGAATCGAAATTAGACCCACATTCTCAGATGCATATTAATGCCAGTTAACGAACCTGTTAGGCGAGTCGGCCGCCATATGTTTAAGATATTAAATCTGTTGCCTTGATTTAACACCATCTCCCCTTGCTTAATAGTCAATTCTTTAGACTGTTGACAGCCGCCCAATAACTCCTCGCTTTAATCTGGCTTACCAAGGTTTATGGACTGACGTAATACTTTCGTCGTTTATAAACGAGGAGTACCGTTTCAGGGATTTTCGGCTGAGAATGTCAGACAACAGCAGGCGTTTATCTTTTAAAGTATCAATAATATTAGTAGAAGAATTCTGGATGTGTTAGACAAATTTTCGGCTAGATAGTGATAATAGCTAAGAACCACTCTTGTCAATTTCCAGTGCCAGTTTGGGTAGATGTATATTTTTCGCTACTCAAAACGTGTATAAATGACTTGCTATGGCAACCTCACCATAGTGTGATAATATGAATATCAGGTAGCAGGATGGACAAAATAATATTTCTCTTGAAGTTGGTTACGTTAAGCAAACGTATAAACTGTAATCAAATACTATTTTAGAACTATTCGCAAGTTGACCAGTTCCAGAAAACACCAGCCTACAGGCTCATTTCGCATTATCCAGCGAAATTAATGTAGGAGTACGACAATTTATTTGACATGGGCTCCTTGATTGATTATGCTTCATTCTTAATATTCAAGGGAGAGCCCCTCTACAAAGTCATGGATACCCCTCATGATATTTTCGACCTCATTATTATATTTCAACTGAGACAGTGACATTATTTTCACCAGGTGAGACGCCCTCTTGTGGAAATTGTCTAAGTTGTAGTCTGTCAGCTAAAAAAGTTAAACTTTATTTTTGTGCAGGCGATAATTAATGTACTATCAAGAATAAATTTCTGCTCCGCAATGGGCAATACAAAAATATTGCTGTTTAGTTAGATCTTAGTTTTATGAGAAAAGATATTGACACCAAGGAAAAGAACTGGAATAGTATATAAAACAACGATTAAGAGAATGAATTTGCAAATTGAACATTAATTAATATACAAAATTAAATAGATACGGTATTACAACATTGTCGGCTAAATCTTGACATAGAAGTATCGGCGGCTGTCGCCCAACCCAATATAATATAGTAGTAATATTCAAGGCGAAAAAGCAAAATATAGACAATAAGATACGACAGTTAAAAAGTATATATGACAGGAGATAATTCTTCTTGTGGAAAAAATTGCTGAATCTATTTTTGCTCGGTGACTTAATCACACAGGGATCGCCCGAGCTCTCTTATCTTATCAGGAGTTAAGGGTGTGTAGTTCGCCTATGCGCTGTCGCGCTAATCGTACATCTATTGCGACAATCTCGCAGTGAATGACCAACGATTCAAGCGACTGTAATAGATAAAAATATAGATATACTGGCATATATATAACGACTATTAACACAAATGACTATAGAGTTTATAGAAAATTCAATTCGAAGAATTGCTATTATTGGAGCCGGTCCGTCGGGAGTAGGAGTTGCCAGAGCGTTACTGGGTGAGAATTCATTCGACTGCATCCATTTATTTGATCAAAAGAGGTCTATTGGAGGAGTATGGTGAGTTATTGCTAGAGAAGTTTGCTACTATGATACTTTACTATTTTTACTGACTTATCAGGAACTATGAGCCAAATAAATCTGGAGATTCTCCTGTTCCTTCGTTAAGCCCCTGGGTCGATCCCAGTGAACCTGCCTTAAATGTTTCTCCAATGTATAAACATTTGGAAACAAATATTCCAAATCATATAATGGAATATAAAGGATTCCCATTCCCAGAGGGAACTCCAATGTTTCCTAAGAGATCTTCTGTTCTAGAGTACGTTCAGAACTACTCGAACACTTTCCTCAAAGATAGAGACGAAATCTTCCTCTCGTTGGAAACTCTTGTTGAGGAAGTTCGAAAAGATGATACATCTGGTAAATGGATTTTAACAACAAAAAGTTTATCCGGTGATGCCTATGGTCGGCAGGAGAGTCATTCTTTTGACGCCGTTATCATCTGCTCGGGCCATTACTCCGTCCCTTATATTCCAAACGTAGATGGGTTAAAGGAATGGGCGGCTAAAGATCCATCTTCTATTTCTCACGCTAAATATTTCAATGATGGAGAAGCATTTAAGAATAAAAGGGTTTTAGTAATTGGTAATGCTGCCAGTGGGATGGACATTTCCACCCAGTTAATAGTGACTGCCAAAACTCCAATCTATCGATCAATAAAAAGTGATACATCTTCACAACCTATCACCAAAAGTATAAAAGATGTAGCTGAAGTTGTGAAATATGACCATATTACAAGGTCAGTAACGCTGAAAGATGGTGAAACTATTTCTGATATTGATCGTGTCTTATTTTGTACTGGTTACCTTTATTCTATTCCTTATTTGAAAAGCTATATATCAGGTGATGACGCTATAATCACTGATGGATCTCGAATTCATCGATTATACAAGCAAATGTTTTATATTCCTGACCCTTCTCTGATTACTGTGGGTATGCAATGGAAAATTATCCCTATGCCTATGGCTGAATCTCAAGGGGCTATAATCGCCAGGGTATTATCTGGTAGATTAAGACTCCCACAGACATCGCAGATGCTTTTAGAGGAGCAAAAGGAAGTGGAAGTAAATGGAGATGGTCGACAATTTCATTGTTACCAATTTCCAAAAGATTATGAATATACCAAAGAGCTGCATAACTGGGCGAACACCACTAAAAATAATAGCGAGTTCGGTTTTATGGCAGAGCTATGGGATGAAGAGAAACAGAATACTAGAGCTAGTTCGTTTGAAATAAAAAATGAGTATTTTAAAGCTGCAATTCTCTCTGCGGAACTTTCTCGAAAAAGATCAATAGAATAGTGACATTGTGTTGTAGTATATCCTTTGGATAATATTACAAAGACGAAGAATATTCGATAACAAATTGGTATACTATCTGATTATAAGTCAAACAGTTGCTATCGTGATAATGGTAATATAAATCTAGAAAGCCGTAGGAGACTTGAAACACCTGAAGCATCTTCTCGTGACCAGCCCGACGACCGCTTAGAGGAACACGAACAGTGGGATTTTGAAAGTTCTTGTAAAACCGATTCGAGGAACCCCCCGCCCCCAAATTGAAGCTGCTGGACCGATAAACTTCGCGAAGCTGTAATAATAATCATAGAGGTATTTATTTTAATTAGGGTTAAATCATAATAAGAAAACAATATAAAGAATAAGAGCAACCAATTCCAGCTCAAAAAAAAGAAAAGGAAATAAAAAAAGCTAATTTAATCATACAAGAAAAACAATTCCCATTGCCATCAATGTTAAAAATCCAGAGGTTCCCAGAAGTCTTGAAGCGTCTGAAGTATTTTGTTCTGGGGCTACAGCAGATGGCACCTCAGAACCAGGTGATTGAGCTGCTGGTGCAGCACTTTCAGCGGCTGGAGTACTGGCAGAAGCTGGCGACTCGGCTGGAGAAGCCACGGCAGAACCAGTCGCTGCAGGGGCCACAGGAGAACCAGGAGCAGCAGGAGACGCTGGTGATTCGGGATTTTGGGGAGAACCAGGAGCCACTGGAGCTTCGGTTGACTCAGGAGTTTGAGGAGAGCCAGTAGCTGCAGGAGGTGCAGCTTCACCCGGAGCAGAGGAAGTAGCCTCACAGGGAATAGTCACAGTAACGTTCTCAGTAATAGTACTAAAGAAAGTGGTTCCCTCAGAAGTAGAACAAGGGACAGTAACAGTAGTAAGGGTAGTTATAGTTGTAAAAGATGTTGTAGGCTTTTGTTCACACTTTTCACAAGGAATGGTTTTCGTAACCTCTTGTGTAATAGTACTGTAATAGGTATTTCCCTCCGAAGTGGAGCAGGGGACTGTGAGTGTAGTGAGACTCGTAACAGTGGTGAAGAACGTACCGGTAGATGTAACAGTTGCTATACAAGTTGATGCCTCAACGACTAGTGCAATTGAAGTACCCCAGGTTGAGTTAGCCTTTGTGATTGCAGCGTTTAAGCCACCGTCTTCACAGTCTACTCCAAACTGGCTGAGAATCTGTTTACCAACAGTGGTCAATTCTTGAATATTAGAAATAGTGTTGTCAGTCAGATTTACTGCAACCAAATTATCATGTGCATCGTTGAAGTAGCCAATGGATGTAACAATTGCCTCAACAGCCTTAAGAGCAGCACTTGTAACGACATTGTTATCAGACTCTGCTCTTTTTACCAAGTTACTAGAGACAAATGATGCTAAGTCTGTAACAAGGTTTGTGAGAGCATCATCAAGGTTATCAAAAGAAGTTTGGACGTTACTAGGGTCACTTGGAAGTGCTTGCAAAGCACTTAACAAAGAAGCAGCAGCTTGAGCAATCGCAGCCAAATCAGCATTAATAGTATCAGCGGTGACCGGTCCAGCAGTGCCAGTTGATGTAGGACTAGGAGAAGTGGCAGAAGCAGGAGTAGATGGTGCTGTGCTAGGGGAAGAACCGCTAGATAAACCATTGGAGCCAGCGGCCGAAGAACCAGTTGGTGCTAAGCCGGAAGTGGAAGAGCCAGTGATCGTAGAATTAGAAGACGAAGTTGGAGCAGCAGTACAGGAAGCAGGTGAGACCGCAGCTGAAACAGAAGGACTTGCAGTGTAAGCAGCGAAGGCCGAAGAGAATCCAGCTTCAATAGAATGGAAATCTGGGCCTACTTGCTCAATCGTTGGACAATCAAGTTTATCATAAGCAGCGCTCTCAAGATTAACAAAGCTTGAGAAGAGTTGAGTTAAGTCGTTTTGAACAATTTGTCCAGCACCCACAGCTTGAAGACCAGAAGCTTTAGCAGTAATATCCTTTAAAAGTTTGACAACAATAGGACTAACTGAATTAGCAGCGCTCACAATATCTTGAAGGTCACAGGTATCCGGGTTACTAAGAGCCTGAGCAGCACTGACCGCATTATCAATATCAGTTTGAATATTGGCTTCATTCTGCTGAATAGCCAATGCACCCCCAATTCCTTGTGATTGATCGAAACTGTCCACAGCATTATCAGTAACAGTTGAGTCAGATTGAAGAGCTGCAAACGCACTGACAAGAGAAGCAACTGCACCAGTAGGAGCATCACATGAAGTAGGAGGAGCAGTAGATGAAACTTGTGCAGAGGTCGTTGAAGCAAGTGAAGAAGTGATAGGAGCAGAGCCAGATGAAGCAGCTGAACTAGCGCGTACACTGGAAGGAGCAGCTGAACTGGTGACAGCACCGGAAGAGGTAGCTGGACTGGTGGCACCACTAGAAGAAGCAGCTGTGCAGGAAGCAGGTGGTGCAGAGGCGGTAGTGGAAGGAGTAGCACTGTATGCAGCGAAAGCCGACGAGAAACCAACCTCAATAGAATGGAAATCTGGAGCTACCTTTTCGACTGTTGGACAATCAAGCTTATCATAAGCAGCATTCTCGAGATTAACAAAGCTTGAGAAAAGTTGAGTTAAATCATTTTGAACAATACTTCCAGCACCAACAGATTGAAAGTCGGAGACTTTAGCAGTAATATCTGTCAAAAGCTTCACAACAACAGGACTGACAGAATTGGCAGAATTGACAATATCTTCGAGATCACAGGTATCGAGATTGCCAAGTTGTTGGGTAGCATTTACAACATTATCGAGATCAGTTTGAATTTTACCTTCATCTTCTTGAGTGGCTAATGCACCATTTATACCTTGTGATTGATCAAAGCTTTCCACTGCATTGTCAGTAACAGTCGTGTCAGATTGAAGAGCTGCAAAGGCACTAACAAGAGAAGCAACAGCACCAGTGGGTGCTCCACAGGATGTAGATGCGGATGTACTTGAAGCTGGTGAAGAAGACACAGGAACTGAACTGGCAGCAGCACTGGAAGAAGCAGCTGAACTAGCGGGAGCACTAGAAGAAGCAGCTGAACTAGCGGGAGCACTAGAAGAAGCAGCTGAACTGGCGGCAGCACTAGAAGGAGCAGCTGAACTAGCGGCAGCACTGGAAGGAGCAGCTGAACTAGCGGCAGCACTGGAAGAAGCAGCTGAACTGGCGGCAGCACTGGAAGAAGCAGATGAGCTTGCGGCAGCACTGGAAGAAGCAGCTGAACTAGCGGCTGCACTGGAAGGGGCAGATGAGCTTGCGGCAGTACTGGAAGAGACAGATGAACTAGCGGCAGCACTAGAGGAAGCAGCAGATGAACTAGAGGGAGCAGCTGAACTAGCAGCTGAACTAGAAGAAGCGCTGGAGGAACCAGCCGATGAACTAGTGGGAGCAGCTGAACTAGCAGCTGAACTAGCAGCTGAACTAGAAGAAGCAGCTGAGCTTGTTGTTGGAGCGGCTGACGAACTCGATGAACATGCTCCACTATTTGCTGGTGGGTTGGGTGTAGGCGAGATCGTAACACTATATTGACTAGCAGCGGCAGCAAATGCAGAGTTAATCTGAGCAAAACTATCAACGACATCAGGAAGCGTAGAACAATCGAACTTTTCATAAGCTTGGCTTTCCAAATCAACCGTCAGAGATTGCATACCTGAAATATCTTCTGAAACAAGACCAGGGGCAACACTACCAACTAAACCAGTAGAAAACACGTCATATTTAGCTACAAGCTCATTGAGAAGACCAACAATTGGACTGGTAGCACTCTCTAAGGCCTCAGCAACCTCTTGGCTGTCACATTGAGAAGCGGGAGAAGCCAGTGCACTAGCAGCAGCAGTAGCGGAACTTAACAAGCTTTGCAGTGTTGTGGCTCCATTTTGAATACCAAGAGCTCCATTGATATCACTATTATCAGAAAAAGCTGCAACTTGAGAACTTACAGAACTAGCTTGAGTAATGATCGAGCTTACATCAATAACTAATGATTGTGCATTGCTATCTACAACACACTGACCATTAGCAGGATTAACCATACCAATGGCTGCGAAAGCCCAAACAGCAGAACGGGCAAATTTTCCAATCATAACGAACAGCTATGTAAAAAAAAAAGCGAAAGAATAAACTGCAGCTAAAATTTGGACCGGTTGGAGAAATATAATAAGAAAGCGAGATGAATTATTTATATAGGAGGACATTTAAGGCGATTAATATGAGGGGATCTCAGCGATCTTGGAAACGATCTTGATCGTCAATCAACTTCCCCACCCTCAACCCCGCTATGTCGACGAAAGACATAATGCCGCCGCTTCGTTATTTCAAAGCTCGATCGTGTACGTATGTAATTCTTATTTTTTGACCATCTGTCGATGACACTGCTTATTTACTTCCTCGGATGTTTTATGATCATCGGTCTCATAACTTAAATTAGGCAGTCAAAGCTTGTTACCTGCAGGAACTATACTCCAGTTTAAGAAGGACCTGCAGGAGATTACTCTAACCTTTTATGGTTGATTGATATGCAGCAAGCAAGGCACTAAAAGTTAGGCTCGTTTTCCCCCACATATACACACCCATTTTCGGTAGAAGTGATATTAGAAAATGCCGAATTGTTTGTTAATTTTGCCAAATTTAACTAGTCGTGATATGATTATCAAGCATAAGACTGAATACGGTATGTAATATTGACATCAGTAGTGTAAAACGATATACCCAAATGGTTGTAGGCTAACGACTAATATTATGTACAATAATAACACAGCGCAAGGTCATATGGAGTCAGTTCACGTGGGCAAAAGGGGAGATCGTAATAGAAACCCACTGCTTTTTGCCTGGAACGAAGTCTTAATTTCTAAATTTTAAATTAATTTATATAAAAAGGTATGATTACTCGTTAAGAGTTAAGAAAGCTATAGAATGAAAAAATTGAAGTATATAACAAAACATGGAGAAGATATATTTATAAAAGAATTGCCAAGCCCATAGAGACGAGGATACATGTTCCAGAAACTATTAAACGTTTTGAGGCGCCAGAAGTGTTTATAACTGGGGGAGGAGCAGATGTTTGAGCGCCTGGAGATGATGAGGCAGCAGGATTTTGGCTACCAGGAGCAGGGGCAGGTTCCTGAGTACCTGGAGTGGGGACAGGAGCAGGTGCCTCAGTACCAGGAGCAGGGGCGGGAATAGGTGCATTTGTACCAGGAGCAGGGGCAGGAGCAGGTGCCTCAGTACCAGGAGCAGGGGCAGGAGCAGGAGCCTCAGTGCCTGGAGTAGGGGCAGGAGCAGGAGCCTCAGTGCCTGGAGTAGGGGCAGGAGCAGGAGCCTCAGTACCAGGAGCAGG
The DNA here is from genome assembly GCA_030575175.1 of Sugiyamaella novakii. NCBI lineage: Eukaryota > Fungi > Ascomycota > Dipodascomycetes > Dipodascales > Trichomonascaceae > Sugiyamaella > Sugiyamaella novakii. The sequence continues at coordinate 52,859 of JAJMIH010000053.1, forward strand.
GGTGGGAATAGGTGCATTTGTACCAGGAGCGGGAGAAGAAACTACAGGACCTGGGGTGGGAGGAAGGATTGGAAGACAAGTACCTTCTACACATGTGAGTGACTCAGGAACAGAAGGAGCAGGATTGGGAGTTGGTGTACAAACTCCTTGAACACAGGGAATGGTGGTAGTTAGTGTACAAACTCCTTGAACGCAGGGAATGGTAGAAGTACGAGTTTCAGTGATAGTCGTGTAAAGAGTGCTAGAACCTGAAGTGGCGCATGGCTCAGTGATAGTTTCAACAACGGTTACGGTTGTGTACGAGAGAGGTTCAACGACGGTGCTGAGTGTAGTGGCCTCACTGAGAGATGCCAATTCACTGAGAGTGGCGGGAACAGAAGTTAAGTCACTGACAGTGGCGGAGGTAGTGGTTTCACTTCCAGAAGCAAATTCACTGACGGTGGTAGAGATAGTGGTTTCACTGCTAGAAGCTAATTCGCTGACGGTGGTGGAGATAGTGGTTTCACTGCTAGAAGCTAATTCGCTGACGGTGGTGGAGACAGTGGTTTCACTGCTAGAAGCTAATTCGCTGACGGTGGCGGAGGTAGTAATTTCGGTGCCGGTAGTGGTAATGGCGGAGGTAGTGCTTTCACTGCTGGTAGTGCCTTCACTGCTGGTAGTGCCTTCACTGCTGGTAGTGCTTTCACTGCTGGTAGTGCTTTCACTGCTGGTTGCGGTTGTGGTTATAGTCTGCGCATTAACGAAGCTAACAGCTGCCAATACCAAAGTGGCTGAATAGAAAAATCGGTTTACCATTAGAAAAAATCAAGTTTAGCGAAAGTATGGGGTTAGATATTGAAACGGCGAAATGTTGATACAACTGGTACGGAAGGTTTAGAAAAAATTAAAATCTCATTAGTTATATCATTATATATACTTATTCTTAATCTGAGAAGTTTAGTTATAAAATAGTCGGAATGGAAACTGACGTCGCTAATCTGTCATCTATAATTAACTTCATACCATAGCCATAGCCATGGAAATGTTTAAAGTTAAAGCTTAACATCCATCCAATTCCAGATAGTCCCATCTAAAATTCTGCGACCTGAAATTCGAACTGGCCATAACTGAGCCCTTCTCAATAGAACACAATCAACCTAACATTTACTGTGTTGCAAAAGTTCCTCTAAGAGTACCTCTAAAATCAGTCCGCTCTGCCTGATTCTCAAGCTACTATTCTCCGACTGCTATCCCACTCTATAGAGGAAACTAAGAAAACTGTCAGCTATAATCCAACGACCTGCACAACTTGCTTCGGAGAGTCCCACTATAGACGCAACGTTAGCAGTATGCATGCATGTTCGTGTCCCTCCCTAATGGGAGTATAGGTCATTTTCAGCTTACAGACGACCCAGGCAGGTACTTGGATATATTTTTTGCTTTTCATTTTATCATGAACGGGTCAGGAAAGAATTTAAGCTGGTGACATGCTCAGCCGTGGTGGGTTCTGCAGATCCACAAACGGTGGTAATTGCTACCTTGCTGGCAAGCAAGTTGATTTTAGCTTCTGGGTTAAACTTTTTTTTGAGAAGGGGGTGAAATGATCCCTACTTGGAAATGGATAAAAGTCCCATAAAGCAGCAAGTAAGGGGATAACAACAATTTCTTCATTGACATTTCGTTAGTTCTAAAATAGAAGTAGTCATCAATGACGAATTAGGGAAGAAGTTCAAAATATTTTATCGGAGTTTATTCTTACATGCCGACCCAGCTGAAATTAAGTCCAAATCGGTAAATCTTATGGATATCCAGATTAAGCTATTATATTAATAGAAATTTGAGTAACAATTTTGGGTCATCGTCAATTAGCGCAGGAATTAATCTGACAAGTGATTAAAAGGATCTAATAGAAATTGCGGGGTATATTAAGAAGTATTATTACCGAGGCGTACAATCTTCACAGTCTATCGGATCTTTCAGCGGTATCACCAGATACACTATATCAATCATTCTAAAATCCGCCAAACAAAGGGTTCATTAGAGCTATAGAAGATCCATCCAGTGATCGCCCAGCTTAGCAGCAACCGTAAATGATAAATTACCACGAGATAGTTTCCTTAGCATAAAGTTAGGGCAATAGATTAATTACGTCACATTGAACCCTATCTCTCGGTGCTGAATTCACTATGATATACAGGAGAGTTTAAGATGTATAGGGATATAATGTCACTTTGGTTTTGACTATCAAGGTGCCGCCCAACAGTTCACTATCCTGCTCTTTTGTCTGTTGGTTAGTTATCGTTTTGCCCATATCCTTTAGCTTCGACCCCTGTGTATTGCCCAGCCCTTTACTATGTGAAAAAAAGTTAAATCTAGCTTAAACAATACTTATTCTACTGATTTATTGCCTAAATTAGCTCGTAAAGTATACCCCTTTAAAAGGAGAATCTATTACACTACTTAACCATTTAGGATAGGATTTTCCGCTTCTATGGCGGTCCTCTTCTTAGGTAAAAAATGTGACGTTAGATTTAGTCGATTTACTGAAAGCTAGTTTATTTTTGTTTCCATCAAATAGACTAGGAAAAGGCGTTCAAAATAAGTGTTAATCTTTCGATTCCAAAGAAGGAATAGGGCCCAAGAGCTTAAAAATAACAACTGTAAACATAGCAAATCTTCCCTTAGATTTGATTTTGTACTATCCATAACAAAATATTATTTCATAGCCAAAGCATGATTACTCGATCGGTAACAATAAATACAACTCTAAGTCACTACTCTGATCCAAAGCATTCTTAGAGATTTAAATGGCGACGTCTGTATTCTAAGTTTGACGGGAATATGTAACCATAGATGAAGAATTCCTGGATAAGGAATTAGCCAAGCTTGCTGTCATTGATGACAATGTTCTTCAGTGGGCCTACTATGAGAAATATGTCTATAGTCCCACCGTAAATACGTTGCAAGGTTTGCATTATGTAAGCTACTCGTATAATCAAATGTAAACAAACAACCATTCGAAACGGTTAAGAAATCCATAATAGTTTAGATCATATTAAAGTGCAGCTTCTATCCATGGTATTCATTTCCGATTCTACAGTTGCTGTTTGTTCTTGTAACTTATGAAATAGATAATAAATCAAAGACAACCTGTGGTCCATTTCAAATATTGGTCTATTCTCAACTTGTATAACACTATAGATATCTTTTTCTATCTTTTTACACTTTTTCTAGCTAATTGCTTACAAAGTTAGGCTAGTTTTCTGTACTAACAACTCAGTACCTGCGCCACGCACGCATATATGTTCACAATAATTGCCCTGCTTGGCCGAATTTAGCTAGCTCATTGAAGATATGCTTTATGGTGGTAGCGACAAGCGATATATACTGATCTATAGCTACTTTAGTCAAATCAGCTCTATTCATTTTAATGCGTGCTCAATCAGTCGTCTCGTCTATAATCCTTTTTGAGGAGGATTATTTGTGAAACTACACACCCAAAGTGTTACGTAGACAGTTTAACAAATCTTATGAGAGAATCTCAGAACTTAATGGGATTGGCTTGTGGATAGGCCAGCGGAGCAGTCAACCTGGGCAGTGCCCTATCAACTCAAACAAATAAACGTTTTATCTAATGCAATATTTATTCTATACAAGAACCCGGCCGCGTCTATGCAACCGGATCTGAAACAAACGTCTATTTTCTTGGGGGTGGAAGAGCAAGGAGCTCTTTGGGAGGAGGAAGAGCTTTGATGAATTCACGAACCGTGATTTCACAGGCCACTTCACGACAAAGATCACGGCGTTCAGATGCTGGTAGAAGTGGGAGAAATTCAACTCCAGATGATCGTTCAATCGATTCAATGGGAACATAGAAACTCTTTAATGGAGTGGAGTTATCAATTTTTTCATTAGGAAGGACAAATGCACCTACAGCTACTCCTTTAGGAGAGCCTAGTTTGGGTGATGGGTCTTCTCCAATAATAATTTTGAAGAAATGAGTAGGGACTGCAATGTTCGGGGGATTTCCAATGACTTCATAACTGATTCGATATTTACCATCAGGTCCCTTTTTAGGTAAATAAAGAGGACCGGTTACGATACGCACAGAAGCATATGAATCGGTGAGTTTACGGCAAAAATTTTCAAAGTGGGCCCAATAATCACGGTTGAATCCTTCGCCAACTTGAGGACACATATTTGAAAGGAAAAAAGTTTCATCCATAGCGTTTTGAGAAAATTTAGCATCAGCAGCTGGAGCTTGATGCCCACGATCATATCCGCTACGGAAATAATCTCTTAATTGACCTCTAAATAATGCGGGAATAGCGGTATCTTCTTTGAATATGCTTGAATCTCGACTACCATCTTTAACTTTCAAAGATTTATTAGTAATATGTTCAATAACCCATCCAGGATTTCTAGTTTTACGATCATAACAGCTAATAAATTCATCTCTACTAGCAATATCGTGGACTGGTCCAGGGAATCCATATCTTTGGAAATAAGCAGCTGGATTGACTAAGGATGATCTTGCAACTGAAGTGGCATTAGACAATCCAGGAGTCAAGGGGATAGTACCAACTATCTCAGATGATGAGCTAATAGTATTAGTAGTTGTAGCTTCTGATTTCTTTCCCCAGAACATATTTACAGTAGTGTAGAGATGTTGTTGAATCTAGCTTAGAGCTGAAGTATGATATATATTTTGCATGCGCATATTTTGTTTACTGAGATTGCGTTTAGGGTTACATATCCAAGGAAGCCCTGACCGCCACCAATTGAGAGTGGTTCTCAAATTTTTAATTTGACCCATCTAATCACGTAATTATATTGTTTTGTTATTATTTAATTAATCTATATACAATCTATCACGTAAAGGATTTGAGTTGAATGTGGCTTTGAGATGACTCTTCAGATTCATTTTGCTTGACTGAGGAGTTAGTAGACTTGTTTGAATCCCCAACCAACGTCTTTTCTAGAATTTCCCGTTGATATTGGCTTAAATCATTTTGAACAATAGTTCGGAATGCTGCTCCATCATGAGCTGCTAGTTCTAATAATGTCTTGCTAGTGTATTGTTTGCGCTGGATAACAGGAATACCAGTTGAATCATCTGCAAGGAAATAGGCCAAAGCAGGTAATGTGATAGCCAAACCATATGCAACTAAAATTTTAGTTAGAACATGTAACGAGTTAATCTAGTCACGGCCTGGGCAGAGCCCTGTTACCGTAAGGGAAAAGAAACTTACCTTGAGGTCCTCTCAATGCCAAAACGAAACCTGCCAAGATATCATTGACGAGTTTGGAAATAATATAGACAGACTTTTTATCTTCATCCTCATCTTCAAAGCCATGGCCACTAGTGATTAAAGAGACTATAGGAGGGATGACACTCTCGGCTAAAATTTTACCAGCCCTAGTATTGACAGTAGCAACTAATACCGTCTTTGCACAACTAGAAATCATTGTCGATAATGCTGGAACGCTTAAATTTTCGGCTAGTAATTCTCCAAAATCGCTGAGACTGGATGTCTCAGTTTGAAGAGAATCTTGGCAAACAGTTACAATCACTACAGCCGATAATAAACAATTTCGTCTTCTAGATAATCCACTTTCGGTTACATCTTTCGTATTCTTCAGCAGACTAATGATCTTTGAAAACGCTGTAATCACAGCTTGATCAATAACTTGAGCATCTTCTAAAGATGATTCTCTAGTTTTCATCATCATTTGCAAAAGTCGCTTGTGAATGACCAATAAACCAGGGATAACAAGATTTTGAGATTTATCATCTTCTAAAAGTTTTTCAAAAACATACAACAGACATGCATAGAGGTCGACTTTAATTACTTTAGGGAATACTTGAATCATAGCTACTAGCGATTCCATACAATCTTTAACAAATCCTGCGGTCTCTGAATTTTCAATAAATTTAGAATTAATAGCATCAGAATCCGACAAGAATGGGAACATGGTTGTGATAGGAAGCATTGCAACTCTAAATAATTCAAAAAGCTGGTCGACACTTTCTGGAATTTCATCCTTTTCCTCTTCAAGGCCATCTTGTGTAACTTTTGCTCGACCTGGGTGATTTAGGCAGACATTATGGGCTATAGCTACCACTGCTCTTTGTTCTTCTAATCCGCCAGTGAGAACTATGCGATCCAAAACATCAATAGTCTCGGCTAAAATTTCATCTTTATAAATTGCAACTCCACTGACGGATCTATGAAGAATCCGTTTTAAAGCTAACAATACTCTTAATCTCTGGTCAGATGTAGAGCTTAACATAGAATTTGCAACGCCTAGAGATTGATTTGGCCTAACTAATGCTTCAAAACATAGTCCAAATAATACAAAAAAGAATGCAGCTGGTTCACTACTATATTTAATATCATCTGGTGATCCAGTTCCATCAGATACTTTCTCTTTCTCATGTAGAATATTAAACACTTTATCACTGTCCTCTTCAATTAATGATGCAATAGCATCCACTAATTGAAGCCATGATTGTTGGTAAGTGGGCAGAACACTAGATCTTGATAATGATGAATACATCTGATCAATTGATCCTGATATTGAACTACCGGAAGAAGATAATCCAGTTGACTGAGTCGGCTCAAATCGAAGACGAGCAAAATCGCGCAAGGTCGTAATCCATAATGGCAGCAATACTGGCACATAAGGCTTGACAACATCCATTAAATATTCCTGTCCAGGATTAACACTTGACACTTGTAATTCCGCCCACAATGATAAAATGGCTAATCTTAACATTACTTGGGAATTAGGACTAGGAACCTTCAAGTCGCCCAACATAATTTGTGGTCCAGAGCAACTCTCCAAAGCTGTGGTCAATAATTTCAAAATACGACCCATTCTACTAACATCTTTTATAATACCACTACCAATAAAAGTTGCACAAACTTTAATAGCTCTATATGCTAATTCTGGAGAACTATCAGCTGAAAAAGCTGGAGTTAAAGCGCTACTAATCTGGGCTTGGTATTGTTCAAGTAATGATGCCTCTCTGAAGTCAGGGTCTACTACATCCTGCAGTTCTGCCAATATTTCATCAAGTAATCCTAAACCTAGAAGTCTTAATTCAAGAACTGGAGCAGTGGATCCTGAAAATGCAATTTTTATAATATCTCCTATTTTAGGAATGATTATGCTCTTTTCACGTTCTTGTAATGATTTTCCTCGAAGAAGCATCTGAACCAGTTTGTGCAACAGCTCAATTGCTAAAGCTCTAGTCTGCCATCTAAGAGGTTCATTTGCAAAAGAGTTATCTTTTCCTCCGTCCCCTGTTCCGCCATTATCTGGATCGGAAGTAGCAAATGATTCTCCTTCTTCATCACCCAATTCCAAATTATTCGCCGGATTCTGAGCCGTATCATTTTGATTGTCCCTTTCTGGTTTAAAAGAATCTCTTGATCTCATTAAAACAGCTTGAACTCGTGAAATCCATTCGAATGGATAAACAACACCAGTTTGGTCAAGCCAATATTCAATAAATCGTCGAAGAGTTTTATTCCCTGGATTTAAATCAAATGCCATCCAGATATGCTTATCTAAGTCTATACCAGCAAGTCTAAAAATGCTATTTGAATGCGTTCTAATCAATTGATACAGTCCATCAATAGCCACATCTCTCAATAAATCATTATCTTTCCTCATCAAATCTGAGTGCATTCGTTTAGCAAATGATTCTAAATTAATACTTGTCGGAGAGAAAATTGTCAACTCTTGAGCACATCGACTAGCTTCCAACACAACATTATCATCATCTGAAAGCTCAAACTGTTGGATTAATGTTAACACCGTAGACATATTCTTTTGACTAGTTTGAAGATCAGGACCCAAAAGAGTAATAAGTGAGCAAACACATCTAGCAATGACTTTAGTGGTAGGTAGCTCAACATCTAAATTACTTGATGCAGCGGATATAGTTTCATCACTATGACTTTCCAAAAGATATAATTTATTCAATGTTGATAATGTTGTAGATGCATACCCCATAAAATTCATTCCTGTATTTTCAACTGTAACTGACATAGCTTCTAGAGCCCAGAAGTGGACCGTAGGATGAGGGTCGTTTGCAAGAGATACAAGAACTCCGAGGATTGTTTTCAAATGTAGTCCGGCAAACATACCACCTACATATTTTAAAATATATCCAAGAGCAAGAGAGTTACCAGCTCTAGCATTAGGATCTCTGTTGGCCACAATTTCGTCAATCAGAGATTTGATAACTTCAGCAGCCATAGTTGATGAGCCAATAGAACAGAGGATACCCAAAGCTTGAGAGGATATATTTCTAGTGACTGGATCACCATCACGTAAACCTACCCTTATAATATCAACAAAAATTTTGAGAACTCTAGGGTTTTTGAATGCATCGCTACTACTGGTTCTGCCAGCAGTTCCAGAGGAGACAGAATATTTGAGAGATTCAAAAACTGTTACCATGGAATTAACAGTAACAGCATCTTTCCTACTTGATCTTCGACTTTGTGAGGATCCCGAAGTGGACGTCGAGGAGAGTACATATGTTCTGAGTTGATCTAAGATACTCTCTTGAACTTTGGAAGTCTGCAAGGGAAGTAAAGTGACAAAAAGGTTGATGGATAAATCTACTATTGAAGTTGAAACTGGAACACTATGAACGAGGGAATTATGTAACGTCAAGACAGAATCATCAGATAAAAGAACTCTTTCAGCATCAAACTCTACTGATTCAATTATAGGAGTAAGAATGTCCTGTTCCAATTTATCTGACCACACTAATTCTGACAACCAATGTCTTTCCTGTTCGTCTTTTATTTGTTCAATCATATTGTTATTGGTGGTAGTGGCAGTGGATTGATTTGATGTTGTTGAGCTGTTTTTAGTAGAACCAGTAATTTTCTGATCAACTATAATTTCATTAACATTATATCCATTGATTTTACTAGTCAGACCAAAAGCATGATTATCCGCAGCTTTCCAAATTGAATCAATAGTTCCTGTAGCAGCAGCAATAGCTGTACTCATAGATGAACTATCTCTCTCAGGGTCGGCAAATGTCGACAATGCAGTAGTAAGGATGTTGGCAGGGAATCCTTCATTACCATGGTTATATTGACTTAAGTAGACATAACATTGAAAAACCCGTCGTCTAACCATTAAATCACAATGCTCTAATGATAAAGATTTATCTAAACGATGTGACAAATCATCGTCTAAAAGCTTTTTAGATGGTATGGAAGAGGAGAATGACAATACATTTTGTAACATAACAGTTATTCTTCTTGCTACATCAGGGGTAACAAGTTGAGAATTGAGTGCTAAGAATGATGAAATGGATGTTAATGCGCAGTGACGGACATGAAGGAGATAATTAAGTTCTAGCGTACTTTTCTCGCCCAGTTGATGCTCTTTACCAATTGGACGGTGCAGTGCAGATTTCCATAAAAGTAATAATTGAGAAAGATGGACTTTAACAAAACTAGGACCTAATGTCATTAGCCCGCTAACAAATAACCAACCAACCTGTATCTGAACACTGACGGTAGTTACATTACCACCCCCTTTTAATAATGAAGTGGCAGTAGTGAAAACTCTAGCAGCTAATTCAAGAGATGAATATTGAGGGTATTCTTTCGTCAGGCCGGCCAAAACAGAAGTCATATAAGCATAACCTAGCACCCTATCATTTAAGGATTGTTCATTGCCAGTCGCGGTCGATTTTGCCGATAGTTCTCTAGTAATAAGATTCAATCCTAAAGTCAACAATGGGATTAGATGAGACGGTGAACTTTCGACAAAGGATTTGAAGCACAAACAAGTAGCAATTTTAACAGAATAACTAGGATGGACTAATAGCTGTAAAAGAGATCCTTCAAGTAGATCTGCTACAGATGATATTGCTGATCCTAACGAATCAATCAAACTACAAATACATTTTAATGTCCCAATCAATGTTTCCTTTGTCGGCACAACCTGCTCTTTTGATGATTTTGGGTAGTTTTTCAAAATCTCATTCACAAGTAACTTCACTGCTGAAATTTGACTAAATTCTCCTAAAATCTTCCTTGAAATAACTGAATCTAACAAGAAATGGACATGACGTCTTGCCATAGTAGTTTTGTAGCTGCTATTTCGAATGTTACTATTAGACAAAATGTCGACTAAAAGTTTCTGGGCAATTATAAAATATTTTGCCTCAATTACTGTGCTGGAAGAAATCACAAATAAATAAGTAAACGTCTGAACTACTCCCACCCTAGTCTGAGTGGTAGTCGTACCCCCATTCTGTACATAAATCGAACATAACAAAGATAATGAATCCACAAATGGTAATGAATAATATGTAGGTTGCTTTATCTTCCCCGTTGTACTGCTAACAGATGGAGCGGGAGATGCTGTTCTTTGACCATTTGTGTCATCTCCATCATCATCTTTATCTTTTGCTCTTTTTGATTTCGCAGCTGCTGCTTTTTGTGCAGCTATTATCGCTTGTTCCTCTTCCTTTGATTGAACAAGATTCGCTAACTGCACCAAAGCATTGGCAAACGCTTTAGCAGCTGCTTGTCGAACAAGGCCAAAAGGCGACTCTAGAGCCTTCAAGTACAAGGATTTAAACGAATCAAAATCAGAGCTGTTTTTAAACACAACTCTCTGTGAAACAAGAGCTCCGAATAAATCGAATCCTGCGGCCCCAACTTTAGCTGATCTATCAGTAACATGAATCTTTGCTTGCTTCCATAAATCTTTTGTCAATCCTTCATCAAATGTGTCACCTGTAGCTAGAGTAATATTTGTCAAACTGGCTAATAGAGAGTATCTATATCCGGTATGCTATAGATGGTTAATCAGGTTCTATACTTCAGCAAGGGGGGTCTCCAGCTGCCAGTTAATACTTACATTCGATGATGCTTTAAAATTCTTCAATAGCGACATCACCGTCAAAGGAACCATTGAGACAACCTGAAAATCATGTTAATAAAATGAAATGATTAACCGATTCCTAATCTTCCCACTTACATTATGGCCTGCTACTTTATAAATGGAGCTTAGTGATACCGTCGCTAAGCTGCGAATTTTGTTAGTCTAGAAACATTTATCTATAGTCAACCCCCTACTTACTGCTTCAATTCAGTATACTTATCTGACCTCCCCGTATTGAGATAACCAACGAGCTTGTTCACAGTCTCATAAACGTCAGTTGTGGAATTGGCATTGAATACAGTTTCGTACGTCTTTGCGATCTCCAACCGAATTGCTTTGGTAGTCAATGATTCTTTTGCTTCCTTTGCTTTAGCAATGAAATCTATTAAGTTACCAACCTCAGTGGAGACGAATCGTTGGTGACTACTGGTGATGGTAGTTTTATCATATTTCTTGAGTTCACGGATAATATCTGACAGCCACGATAGAACAAGCAATGCTTGCTTATCGCCAGGAAGGGCTTTTATTCCGGAATTTTCAAAGGTCAGCGAGGTAAGTATATCCTCGGGTGGATTTGTTGTCATTCTGAGCCAATGGATGGTGTAGTGCTGATAGTTAATGATTATATGGCTTGCTATTGACACCGAGTATTAGAAGAGATCCGATATTTGGTCTTGGGATTCACATTCGACCCTTAACCTTAAGGGTTGGGGTTGAAATTCAGGGGTACATGACCTCAGTCGCCAGAAGAAGAGAGAGAGAGAGAGAGAGAAGCGATAGGAAATAAAAATCATTATAATTAAAATATACACATTAGCTATCAATATTGAGATCCATCCAACCCAGGAAGTCATCACCATTATCATTCATCCAATCAATTCCTTGCATTAACGTTTCTAAGTGAAGAGGATCATTAGATGCACCTGTGGAATCTAAGAAGGAAGCAGTAGAATGTTGGAGATTATTTTGTTGATTAGTGGAGTAGATATCCCTAACACCTCCAGTTAGATCAGTACCAAAATTAGCAGTTGAGCTTGTTGGTCCAACAGATCGAGATTGAGCTTGTGTTCGAGGGTGAGCTAGATTGCTAGGTAATTGTAAGGTAGATGAAGTGTTGGAAGTGTTGTTGTTGGTGCTGGTGGTAGTAGTAGTACTACCTTGAGGTTGTGAACCAGGAGTCACATTTCCACTTCCCTCACCAAATACCGTTAATGCGGCATTAGGATGAGTGGGTACCAATGTAGTAATGGTAGTACCATTAGGTGTTGTAGTGGTATTGGTGGTGAAATCATCCTTTGTAATTTGATTGTAAAACGGAAGTGGAGGAACAGACTCAAGATGTGAAAATTGTGGAGGGTTAGGTCCTACCAATGGCTGAGGAACCTGTGTGACAGTAGATGATGGATCAGGGGAGTTGGCAATAGATGGATCATTTGTAACAACGTTACTGCCACCTTTTATTGGTGCACCTCTTCTTCTCGCTTCGTGGACAGACCAAATTAATTCATAAAATAATGATGCTGTTAAATGAGATCTCATCCTGGTGATGACTCCTGGAGCTTGGGTTAATAAATAAGGATGAGTTATAATTACAAAATTAAGTTTTTCCAAAACCTTGGCAGTTCTTGAGATATCATTTTCTAAATCTTTCCAAGCAGTCAGCATATTGCGAAAGAGTCGATGGACAGTAACAACGGACTGACGAGCCGATTCGACATATTGTGGGAGAAGCATAGGGGAAAGGTGGAGTCGAAATAATATCAATGCAGCAAATGATACTGCTTGTCTCATATAGATTGGATATTCGATCAGTCTTCGATGTTCAACTAAGCCAGACATTACTGTTACAATTCGTGTACCATTCTGAAAAGCAGTTACGATGTACTTAGCTTGATCTTCACTGGATGTACCGGGAAGAAACGCAAAAACACACAACATTAGTTTCATATAACGATAATATAGCTCAACCGATGGATCCTGTTCGATGTTTAAAGTTTTACCTAGGCTATCAAGTTCTTGTTCTAGAAAGTATAATGTAGAGTTTCTACTAGGTGCATTTAACAGGCCATCTGGAGATGTAATACTTGAACCCATAAGGGTAGCCAGCTTTGAGTAGAAGATTGATAAAGTTAAGAGGGATCGGAATGATTTAGGTAATAAATCATCACGCGTAGCTGTATCTATTAGATAATCCACGGAAGTATTTGGAGGTAAACCTAAACTGGCACTCCATACTTGCTCAGCGAAGTAGATACAAAGCCAAGTACGAGTCCTCCATTTTTCTGCATCTGGTAAACTTGTTTGTGATCTGGAAAATTCATAGATAAATTCACCTCGATGGAGGCCCAATTGCATAGCCACACTTTTAGCAAGATTAACAAATCTATAGGAGCAATCATCTAATACCTTCTCGTTAGGCAATGGCCATATTCCCAAAATACACAAGGCTTGAACAACATGTGTAGACCTTGGAGTTTGTAACCAACACGCTTCTATTGCCATTTGTTTGATTAGATTACACAAACTGTAGTACAGTGAAGGTTCTGGTTCAGACAAGGATGCAGTTAAAATTACAGTCCAAAAAAGTAGATGTGATTGTTTATACAATTCATCAGCAGAATTTGATTCTATGATTGGTACGTAGGGAAGAAAATCAGTGATGAATTTATGATGTAATTCTTCTGCTCTTTTACCAGAGAGCTTTACATCTCCTACAGTATATTCTACTACAACAATTTCTTTATTTGAAGTTGTTTTAGTAGAAGCAGTTGTTGAAACGGACGAATTACGATGGAATAAGGTTGTTGGAGGTGGGGGTGGTTGTAATGAAGGTGGAGGTGCTGGGCTAAGACCAACTGGTGTTGTTACAGATGATATTGGTGGTAATGAATCAGAATGAGAATGTAGGTTAGTTGCAGTTAACGAGGTCATCGAAGGACTGGATCTCGCAGATTGGAGAGGGGGTAACTGATTTGGAGAATGAGAATGTTGAATATTATGTTGTTTTTGTAATCCTAATAAATCATGAGCAGCAGCTTTACTGTTAGCTGATATAACTGATGCCGGCGAAATTGGAGAATCAGGACTTTGACCTGGTATTGATAAACTTGGAGAAGCATCATTTATGTTCGAGATAGGTGACTGTGTCGGAATTTGGTTCAAGGGTGAAGAAGATGCTCCGTTGACAGGGGGGTTTGATTGACGAATAGGTATGCGTCCATGACCACCTCCTGTTCCAGCTCCAGCTACAGTTCCAACTCCACTATCAACAGTTCCACCACTGGATATTAAAGGACTATCAGGATTTGTTTGTGCTATTACTGATACCAACATCGATTCTCTTTTCTGTAATGATTCTACTTGTTTGCGTAGTGATGTTAGATCCTCTCGTAATGATTGGACTTGACCTCCCTTATGAGGTCGAAAAAGTGGATCTACTATACATTTACGATTCATTCTTTGACAACGTGAACATGGAACAGGAAATGTTTCTGATGCATTACATTTGATTTTCTGTTGACGGCAATGAGTACATGCTCTTATAGGACGACTACGATTCCCAGAATGTCTTTTATTTTGTTTAGGACCGGACATACCATCATCTAATGGGCTTTGTCCATCAGGAGATTCCGCACTTTCACTTTCATGATCCTCGTGTTCATAGTCATGATGTTCTGGATCTCTTTCGCGTTCCCTTTTCATTCCAGAGTGAAGATTCCCAGTTGGATTGTTTGGAAAAACTTGGATAAATCCATTATTTCCAGTATTCGAATGGATAGGTGAGAAAGTAGGAGTTGACGATAGATTTGATATTCCACTTTGAGGGTCCGTAGGGGTATGATTTGATAATTGTAATGATCCTGACATTGGCCCGGTGGATATTGAAACTGGTCCACGACCTGAACCATCATTATTACCACCATCACCATTACCCCCACCATTGGTACCACCAGAGAATGACATCTTTGGTTCGATAGTTATATTTTGGCTTAATCCCCGTACTACCCGTGCCGGCGATTCCTGAAAATTGTTTCCCAGTACAATTATTTTAATATTAAACTAGCGAAGTAAAAGTGACATCGGCAGTATGGCTGCTTTAATATCTACTAATTGACAGTTGAAGTAAATATTATTCGTAAAAAGGACTGAGATTATTTCTCGGCTCATAGATTGGTTTTGGGGTAGCTATATTCACTTTTTGATTCAGGAGGATGAAATAACAGCTTTTTGAATATTTATTTTCCCAAAACAGTTATATTTCTCGAATCTCATAAACTTTTGTAATTGAAGTTTGAGTAATAGAAAAGTGGGGTTATGTAAAATACAAATAAAAGATTGAAGTTTAATACCCGCGCGCGCTCATTGGGGGAAAGTTGGGAGTCCCTGAATATCACCCCTGCGTACTGAATTGGCCTAGAGAGCGTTTTTAAAATCTTGAAATCTTTCAGACAGTGAAGCGTGTTAAATTGAGATGATGGATAATGGTCTGATACTTAGAGTATCGGATAGTCGGAAGTCGGATCACCGGAACCGGTCTAGCGGAAGAAGACTGCCGAGTACCTACCTTCTTTTATTCTGGGAATAAGAACAATTCTGGATATCTTCACTGAGTAGTCACTTCAATCTGCCTAAAGGGATATATACCCTGTGGGCAGCTGTTGATTCTGATTGCCATCTACAATTCATAGCAGATGTGTCCACTGCTAGGGTAAACTGCTAACCAGGCACGATCCCTCGTAATGTATTAGTTGATGTTACCTTGTTGGGTAACTGGGATAGAGCTAGAGGCTACTTGGATCTTAGCATGAGATGACGTTGTTCATGTCTGGCATATGTAAGGGCTTTGAGGACCCTGCCTGTATGTCCATGTGGTCTACCTCTTATAGAAGGGTGCATATTCGTCCATTTATACCGAGATTTAAGCTAGTACTCATATTTCCATTCGTTTAACATACGATGGTTTATATATAATGAGCTGAGTATTAGGAAGGAGTGCAGACTGGGAGAAGAGAATTATAGATGAAAACTGCGTACTAGGGGTGAATACTTACAGTAATATTTAAATTTTTTAGTGATTTCTGCTGTAGGTTTTCCTTGAGGTCTCTACTTGGAATATAGATTGATATTTGTTTAACGTCAATGTTTTTACATAATTATAAAACAATACCATAACATTTAGACCAGTACAGTAGGTGGATTTGGGGCATGTGCCCAGGATAATGGCTTTTTCGGTGGCTTTCAACCATTTTGTTTGTTTATTCGATGTTGATGGAATAGAAATTCATTTAACGTATATGTGTTTGCATTCTTATAATACAACAGTATCATACCATTAATGTTAATGTCTATCAGTGCATTAGGTGGCATATAATGCATGAGCACAGCGCAAGGAACAATAGGTTAAGTAATAACCGAAATATTTGATATTACTTTTGCACCATAACGATATATACGCTATGTAAGATAACATAGGCACATATTTGGACCGTCAAACTTGCTAAAACGACAACTCGTAATCAACCCAACAATCCTCACATACAAATGAAAAACTTACATCTCAACAAATTGGCCCGATGGTTTAGGGGTATAATACTCGCTTAGGGCAAAGATCATCTGATCTTGATAACTCTAAGTCGTCTGCGAGTGGTCCCGGGTTCGATTCCCGGTTGGGCCCAATTTTTTGCTCATACAATGCTAATTGGTAAGCCGTATTGTACAGATCGGTCCTAATTGGGTTATATATTTCGACGATCTTATTTTTTTTTTGCGGATCATCCTCCCTGCTTAAAATGAAAAGCACTATATAGAGAAGGATTATAAGTAAATCTGAGTTCGTATTTGTTTTTATTAATTTTTATTTATTCACATCATTAAAAGGAGAAATGGCAGAATCAGAAGACAGAAAGTTGACAAAGAAACAACTTAAAGCATTAGAATTTAAGAAGAAGAAAGGGGGAGAGATTGGAGATGATGTTAAGAAAGTGAAAGCAAAGAAGGAAGAGGCCGATGAAGTATACGCACCAATATCAGAAGCGGAATTAAAAAAGTCAGATAGCAAAACTACAGATAAAGAAGAAAAGAAGAAAAAGAAGAGAAAAGCAGATGAACTAGAAGCAGATGAAGAAACTACAACTAAAAAAGAGAAGAAAGAAAAGTCAAAGTCTTCCAAGAAAGATAGCGAGAAGAAGTCAAAAAAGGCAAAGAAACCCAAAACTACAGAAGGCGAAGAAGGTGCTGATGCAGAAAAGACCCCAAAACCATCTAATCGATTTATTATATTTATTGGCAATCTACCATACGACTGCACAGCAGACGAATTAACGCAACATTTCAAAGCAGCATCACCAGCTGCTGTTCGATTAAGAAAAGGATTTGCATTTGCTGAATTTGACGGCAAAGATGCTACCAAGAAGCTAAACGTAGCTATTCGATTACATCACACAATTTTCAAAAACCGTAAAATCAATGTCGAATTAACAGCCGGAGGAGGTGGTAACACAGCTGCTAGACGACAAAAGATTCAAGAGAAGAATGAAAAATTAAGAGAAGAGCATGCTCAACGTATATCGAAAGAAGAGAAAGCAGCCGCGGAAAAGAAGGCAAACAACCCATCTGCATCTGAAAACTCATCACCTGCTCCTTCAATCCATCCTTCTCGTCTTCGCTTGATGGAGTAATCTATTCTTTTGCCTCCGGCAGCTGGGCTCTGCCCAGACCCGTTGGTCCGCTCCGCGGATATTGTGAAAAAAAAGATATCTATGTAAAAATAAAATAATGGAAGAACAAATGAATCTACAAAATCACACACTTTCTCTGTTTCTTCTTGACAGTCGGCGGCGATAAAACTGCATGAATGGCCTCGTCAAACACTGTTTTCAGTCCCTTCTGTGTCAATGCTGAACATTCAAGATACTTCACCGCTCCAATCTCCTTGGCCATCTGTAGCCCTTGAGAATACGATATAGGATTTTGTCGTTTCTCTTGCAACTTTTCAATAGTCTCACGATCTTCTCGAAGGTCTAGTTTCGTTCCAACAAGTATGATAGGAGTATTTGGCGCATGATGGGTAATCTCAGGAAACCACTTGGTCTTCACATTCTCAAACGATGGTGGACTGACTAACGAAAAACAAATCAGAAATACTCCCGTCTGTGGGTATGATAATGGTCGTAATCGATCATAATCCTCCTGACCAGCAGTATCCCAAAGTCCTAAATTAATCGGTTGTGAATCAACTATCACGGTAGCTGAATAATTATCAAATACAGTGGGGATATATTCTCCCGGAAATGCACTGGTGGTGTATGAAATCAGCATACAAGTTTTACCAACTGCACCATCGCCAGTAACGACACATTTTATACTTTGCATTGTGGTTGACTAACGTATTAAAGTTATGGTATGCTCGTGACTTTATAGTGGATTCTCGTAATTGAGCTGGTAGTTGGTTTAATATCTGTGGCTCAAGATTGAAGAATCAGGGGTTTCTGAAGTCTATCTTATCGCTAAACCTTGTCTCTAGGTCTTCAACTCTCTTTTTCGACAACCTAAACCGTCAAATCTATCTGCTTTATTTTTGTGTTTTTATTGTCGTAACTTCGTCCTTAATAAATGAGCGCAGTTATTCTAACCCTCTTTCTACTATGGAGAGCCCCTGTTCAAGAATCACAAGATATAGTGTAATGTGAAGGTGGACGTAGTGGTAGTGAGAGTAGTGTATTAGTGGGAGTTATAGCTAGCGTGGGAGTGGTGGAGGTAAGTAGTAGTAATAATGGGTACGACCGGTGGGCGCTGAGTTAAACTTTATAGCTTATTCGGGATCAATAATCTGAATAGCTGCCCGCGTCTGACGCTTCGAACCAGCAGGAGGCACGGCATGAGAATATGTAGGTGGTGTGTTAATTAAGCTGCGCTTCTGAGCTTGGTGGTTAGAGAGGGACGAGCAGGAGCAGGAGCGGGAGCGAGAGCGGCAGCAGCAGCAGCAGGAGCAGGAGCAGTACAAGGTCATCGAGGTTGCAAGATTTCGATATCACAGGCAGAATGATATTATATTTAGCTGAATTTAACGAAATAGTTACTTCGGTTCCTAGCAAAATTATAAATAGTTCTATATTCCTTTAGAAGGACTATTACTTTAGACGCTTAATTAACCTATTCTTAAATCGAATTTTTCCTCTTTGGAGACGCGTTAAACCGGGTAACATTTTACGGTTCTTGCGGGATCCGGGTCCATAAAGAGGGTTAGGAGAATGGCAAAAGATAAGATAAGGTTGAAGATCTCGACAATGCCGGTTCTATAAGTATACTCCGCGGAGCGGAGCAAAGGGTCTGGGCGGAGCCCAGCCGCCGGAGGCAAAGTGTAGAGGAAATGTATTTCGGGATATGAGATTACGGGGATGGACTATTTCTTTTCTTCAGAAGAGGAAGATTTAGAGGGTTTAGGAGTTGTATCAGAATCTCCTTTGGTACCTGTGGTAGTGTCTACTGGGGTTGAGGTAGGGGATTTGGTGCTTGATTCACCTTTGTTTTCGATTTTGTTTTCTATGAGGTTGTGAAAGGCAATGATTGCACGAACAAGAGAGGATAGGTAGACAACCATTAATTCATCATTGGTTTTAACAGTGAAAGCTTTATTAAGGGTCGTTGTTGCTTCTTCACTAGAACTATCAATAGTAGGAGTAGCCAAATTTGGTAATAAATTGAATACATCTTGTAATTTACCAAGGATCACATGATTAACAGGTAATTGACCATCAAGTACTTTTTGAAGATAACTGGCAATATCACGAAGATGATTGTGTAAACCTTTTAATGAAGTTAATTGGGTAGTAATTCTGGTTGCTAAACTACCAGCAGCAGCATCACGAATATCACGAAGAAGATGTTCAACACCGATTTCTTCAGCTTCTTCGGCTTCAATTAAAGAAGGAACATGAACAAAAGTTTTATCTGAAGTTGTTCCGTCATCTTTAATTTCTTCTACTGCCAAATAAGCATCAGTTGGGATACCAACCGTTTTTGGTTGGACATCAACAATTAATAATAAAGGATCTTGAGTATATTTTTTGAATAATTCATTGATTTGTAAATCAGAAGCACGAAGTTTTGGACCAGAATGATACCAACCAAGTAATTTTTCCTTTGCATTTACTTTACGAAACATATCTCTCATTCCTTCGATATAGTTATGATCAAGGAACCATACGTTAGCATTTTTTTCATCTTCTTCGAAAGGAACTGCGAAACTGTTTGTGACACGAATAACTCCTTTTGAGTTATCACCTAATACAACACCAACGACACGTTTCTTGGTATCTTTAGCGATTCTATTGTAATGATCCACTACTGATAGTAGGACTAAAGGGGCGACTGTTACGGAGGGGGAGGATTGTTTATTTGGGATTGTCGCAACTGCGATTTTTTTGTCAACAATTGGTTCAGGCATTGTGGGAGTTAGACGCAGGAGGTATGGTGGATTTCAGGAGAGGAGGTTTATCTGGATGTTCGTAATTAAACAGTGAAAGCGAAAAAGGCAATTGTGGTGATTGTGACTGGTTTGATAGTTCTAATCGATGGATGCTGTTGTGGTGGTAGCAGTATTGTAGTGGTGATTAGTAGCTGATCAATAATGAATCGAATCGAATCTTGGCCACAAATTAACCTAACCCAAAGCCACACCATAGATGGCGTTTAGCCGTGGATAGTGAGGCTGGATTTATTGAAATTTCGGATCAGAGTCGATGAGCGATCCAGTTCATTAATCAGCTAGATTTCACACCCAGGTTGTTGTTTTTGGAGAATTAACTTTTATTCCCCAACCATGCCCTTTGGACAACTCATCTTAGGTCCTCCGGGATCTGGAAAATCAACTTATTGTCATGGTATGTACCAATTCTTAAACGCAATTGGAAGAAAACCTTCAGTGATTAATCTTGATCCAGCTAATGATAAAACTGCATACCCATGTGCATTGGATATTCGAGATTTTATTCGAGTTGAGGATATTATGAAGGATGAGAATTTAGGTCCAAATGGAGGATTAATGTATGCATTAGAAGAGTTAGAAAATTCGTTAGAGGAGTTTGTGAAACAAGTGAAGAGTTTAGGAGAGAGAGAATATGTGATATTTGATTGCCCAGGTCAGGTTGAATTATATACACATCATACAGCAATGAGAAAGATTTTCAAGACATTAGAGAAGGAATTGGATTTCCGATTAGTGGTGATTCATTTGGTTGATTCTTATTATATAACATCACCTAGTCAGTATATTTCAGTTTTGTTGTTATCACTACGGAGCATGTTACAGATTGATCTTCCTCATATTAATGTTTTAAGCAAGATTGATTTGATAAAAAATTATGGAGAGTTGCCATTTAAGTTGGATTATTATACGGAAGTGCAAGATTTATCATATATGTTTCCATTAATTGAGAAGGAGAGTCCATCTATGTTAGGACAGAAATATGCGAAGTTGACGGAAGCGATAGCGGATGTTGTTATGGATTTTGGATTAGTTGAGTTTGAAGTATTAGCGGTAGAAGATAAGCAATCGATGATATCATTATTAACCGTAATTGACAAGGCAACGGGGTATTTATTTGGAAGCACAGAGATTGGAGGAGATTCCGTTTGGGTTGAAGCGACGAGACAGGGAGGGTATTTGTCAGGGGCGCTAGATATTCAAGAAAGGTGGATAGATCATAAGGAGGAGTACGAAAGAAGAATCGAGGGAGAGCGTGAGGGTGAAGGTCAGAGCGAGTTAGGTAGAGGCGGTACTGATGAGCCATTGACTGAAGAGGTTGAATGGCAGCAAGCCGTGGATCAATGGGAGCAGGAGCATGGTAAGAAGGCTACAAAGTAGAGGAGTTATAGATTTTGTTTTGTGTATTAAGCATTTTCAATTAATTTATTTAAGTAATGATAGGAGAAGGTTAATTTTTACTGAGGAAGGACTCAGCTTCGGCGATTTTTTCATTTGCGATGGTCAAGTCTTCATCCAAGCCACCTTTTTCCTGGTTGAGAGTTAGCAATCGATCTCCGCGGAGCGGAGCAACGGGTCTGGGCAGAGCCCAGCCGCCGGAGGCAAGACGTACAATGTATGATTTGAGGCCATCTAAAGTGGATTGAACACGTCTATGAAGATCAGGGATCATTTGTTTAGTATCTTGAAGGACTTCATTCATTTTCTTAATTTCATATTCATCAGCGCCTTCAGATTTCATTTTAGAGATTCTTTCTTCATGTTGTTGAACTTCCTTGACGTAGAGGGTTTGTTCTTTCATGAGACGAGTGAGGGCGTTGATTTTGATTTGAAGTTGAGTAGGAGCCATTGTGGTGGTACTGGTGATGACAGGTGGTGGTGATGGTGGTGTTTATTTGTTATGAAGAAACTGAAACTTTACCCCTGGAAATGGAAATCTCGGAGACGCGTTTGCGCCAGCGCGGATATGAGCTGAACCCTAATATCGATTTTTTTGTAATTAGCTTAGTAGATGAAGTGAGAGGAAGAGAAGAGTGATATAAACTAATAGTTATCTCGCTATGTCTTCTCTTGAGGTGAATTTCAATCATGGAATTGAGATCATGCAAACGAGGTTTTCAACCTTGCAAAAGAAATATTCACAATATTTGGATTTGAGTTTGAAAATACAAACTTCTCCTGAGAAATATGTGAGAAATGGAAAGACTATAACGATATTTCTAGGGGATTCATATTTTGTTGATTTAACAACCCAAGAATCATTAGATTTTCTTGAGAGAAGGATAGCTTCTGTTGAGGATGATATGAGAATTGCATTGGAGAAGTTGGCAGCAGCTAGAAGGGCTGTTAAAGATATGGAGAAGTTGAGCCGTGAGACGAAGGGTTTAAAGTTAGAGTCTGATAATGAATCTTTAGCATCCAAACCCAAGAGCATTCTTAAGAAAGTAGAAAGCTCAGGGCCTGCGAAGGGACCTGAGGGTCATATAGAACAGGGGAGAGATGTCATAAAACCTGAGGAGACTACTAAAATCTCTCAACCAACATACCAACTTGATGAATCTGAATTTTATACTGAAGATGGACTGCCAATGATGGATATTCGTGAGGAACTCGATGAAGATGGAAATGTTGTCTCTTCAACTGTTGAGCCTCAGAATAAAAATCATGAATTGAGAGCATTTGCACAAGATCATCTATCACGAATTATTCAACAGAGAGAGGATGAATTAAATAAAAAAAATGATGAAGGTAAAGATAGGATAACAGAGGTATCATCTACTATCAAGCCAGTAGTCTACGGTCCAGAAAGACCACCTAAGGCAGTATCTGGGGGGATTATTAAAAAGAATTCAACGGTTAAATTTACTGGAAAAGAAGTTACATCTAGTTCTAAAAAGGCTATTGGTAAAGCTGCCGGGTCCACTAATTCTGCAGCTACTGAGAGTCATGAACCGGATCGAAAACCTAGAACTTCTGGTATCGAATCCATTACTGAGCCCAGTACTTCCGTTGTAGAGCATGTTGAAGGTTCTACTTCCAGTGTTTCCCCAGGAGTCGAACCTGTTGCAACTGTCACGTCCGAACCTACTCCTCCCGAACACCTTCTTGAGCTAGAACTAATTGCTAATGAACTTGATGATGAAGAGGATTTCTCTGGAGATGATGGAGAGTATGATTATGAAGAGGAAGAGGAAGAGGAAGATGAAGATGAGTATGGTCGTACACGTGGTAGCTTATTCCCGTTTGCTAAAAACATATCTTCTAATTCCGGCGAAGCAGGGGATAAGAAAAAAGTCAATTTTTCGGAAAATCTTGAAATTAAAACTTATGAGATTGGTGGGAAGATTGAAGAAAAGGACGAAGGCGAAGATGAGGAGGAAGAAGAGGAAGTAGATGAAGGGTCGCGACGAAAAACCTCCAGATTTAAAGCAGAGCTTCTTCATAATTCCGAAAGAAAAGGGAAGAAGAAGATAAGTGATGTTGTAGAGAGACCAGTATCAGATATTATCGAAAGGCCGGTATCGGATGTTATTGAAAGACCAGTTTCAGATGTTATCGAAAGGCCGGTATCGGATGTTATTGAAAGACCAGTTTCAGATGTTATTGAAAGACCAGTTTCAAATGTCTCTGTAAGGCCAATGTCGGATGTTGTAGAAAGGCCAACTTCAGTCGTTAAAAGTTCGCCTATTTCTTCTAGCAGAAAACCTCCTACTACTGCTTCTACTCCTACTTCTAGTCGACGCATTTTTCAAAAACAGCAAATACCTACAAATAAGAAACCAGCGACAAAAGTTGTCCCAATGGACCCTCGAGCTGGATTAAACCTTCCAGAAGAAACTGTGTATGAAGAGTCTGTTGCTAGTGGACTTGCGACAGCCCCTAGCAATAGACCTTTCACTGACGATATTTACGAATTGGCAGCGGAAAACTTTGAAAATTCTCTTATTTCCAATAATGCCTTTCTAGAATTGCATGATCAAGACGGATTTGAAGAGAGTGATGATAGCGAAGGAGAAGAAAAAGAAGATAGGCCCATTCTTTCAACTTCTGTATATGAAAGAGATGATGATGAAAACGAAATTGATAATGATATTGATGATGATGAGGACTATGATCAGGCGATATCTAAGCGTGAAATTGCAGAAGAATATCAAAGGCTTCGACAGAAGCTTATTGGTACATCTGGAGGGTTTAAAAAGACCGACGATGAACAAATCTTTGAGCCACTTAACGAAGACGGCACGGATGTCAAAGTTAGTAGATTTAAATCAGCTAGATTGGCTAATAGATATCTACCAAGTGAGTAGCGGATATAGGATATTGAATTTATCTACGGAGAATTAATATATGAGTAATGATTACCCTTGGCATTGTAAAATTAGATAGTTATAAGCATTAGCATTTTTTTTGGTTTTCCACTTGATGGGATTTCGGAGTTCATTGGTTTAGGAATTTCTATTACCCTTTACAGATGAATTCCACTATAATTTGCGAAAAAAGAATCAATTTTGTGAATAATAGTTTGAAATCCCAAGATTAACTAATCTCAGTCTCTAATATGTAGTTGGTAGAGTGAGTATGAGGATTCATATTCACTCAGTTTGGACAAACTTCATATTCGTTTCCTGAGGTACATGATGATGTTTGCAGTGTAGTCGGCAGATTGAATTACCGACACCCGCGGGTGGGTTTTATAAGCATTCAGGGTCGGATCCGGTTTATCATTTCCAATCTTGTAATTGTTATCTTATCAATGCAGGGATGGTCGATGGGACGGGCTGGACTTTTAGGAGACCGCGGTATTGTTAATAATAGAAAGTCACCGACGATGTGATTTGGATCGGCCGAGGAGAAATGGAGGATGAGCATTCGGCCTCCGCGCAGCGGAGCAACGGGTCTGGGCAGAGCCCAGCCGCCGGAGGCAAAAGTAGAGGAAGGAGATGGGCGTTATGTGCCAATTGTTCAAGTAAACGGACAATACGAAACAAATTCGCTAATACATTTGAGGAAAAAATAGGACTTAGGCGATATAGACTCGGTCAGAGTTGGCGTTGGTCGCACGTTCTCCGCGGATAGAGTACATATTTTAGATCTAGACTCTCGTAATAACGCCCATTTTATACCCGCGCATACGCGGCGGACATACGCAGGAAACATCGGATAATTGAGGTTAGGTAATTTTGACAAAGCGCACAGACAGACTAAAGCCTTAATTACGTGCTTGAGATATAGTATTCCTAGCCCTGACGAATTACTATATAATGCGGGGATTGTCGAGGGTTGCTATTATTTTTATTATCACAACAAACAATTTCTTAGTTTGCAATCAAATTTACTCAATTGATCAATTCAATTATTCTAATCAATCTCAATTTTAACAATGACTCTTTCTGCTGGTAGTGAATTCCCCAAGGGCGTTAAGTTTGCTTATGTCCCTTACCATGAAGACCAAGCTGGTGTTCTTGCTTGTGGTATCCCAATTGGTTATGACACTGAGAAGAAATTTGCTGGAAAGAAAGTAGTTATCGTTTCTGTTCCTGGCGCTTTCACTCCTACTTGTACTGCCAACCATATCCCTCCTTTCGTTGAAAATCTTGAAAAAATTAAGGCTAAGGGTGTTGATCAAGTAATTGTCCTTTCTGCTAATGATCCATTTGTCTTGGCTGCTTGGGGTAAAGCTCTTGGTGTTAAGAATAACGACATTATCTTTGCTTCTGATGGTAATGCTGCTTTCTCTGAATCAATTGGTCAAACTCTTAACTTGACTGAGAAAGGTTTGGGTATTCGTACTGGAAGATATGCTATTATTGTTGATAACGGAAAGGTTACTTATAGTGAACAAGAACCTGGTGCTGATGTTAGTGTTTCTGGTTATGAAGCTGTTCTTGCTAAACTTTAAGTTAGTATAGTTATTCCGTAGTATTGGTGAATATATTTTAATTATTATATTTAGAGATGTGTGAGTTTCTGATCTTAACAGAGCTAAGTGTCAGTCAATTCACGAGTACATTTGATCGATAGCTTGAATACAATCTTCATTATAAGCAGTAAAGGCGTTGGCGAGAAGCTGTTCGGTGGTAATATCATGTCGTTGTTCATCACTATAATTGTTAGCAGCGTTCATCGTTTTTCTGTTATTTCTACTTACTAAATTAATGACCCTTTTAATCCATAAAGTGGATATCCTAATGAATTGCTACACTGTGGTGTAATAAAAAGATCAACCTTGTTTGAAGTACCCAAAAATCGTTTACGAACTAACCCGGAAATTTTCTCATCATCTAACTCTTGAACATGGATTCTATTATTCATAATTTGTTCAGCCAAAGATCTCGCACAAGTTAAAATTTCATCTAAATCAGGGATTTTTTGAAGAATATAAACACCCAAACTATCCGGATTGGATTCAACTGGTTCTTCATGGAGTGTTCTAGTTGCAAGATGATAAGAACTGGAACCGCTGGCAAGTTCCCCACGCTTGGTGGTAGCAATCATTTCACCATTACTATGAGCCCCTGATTGCTCGGATCTTCCTCTCTCTCCAACAAATGTATGTAAAAAGATCGATCGAGGTCTGATGTTTTTCATAGACTCTACTTTTCTCTCAACAACTCTAGCCAATTGATCAAGATTCTTTTCCACAGTTCCAGTTTTTTCAAAAATCGACAATTTATCAACTCTTGTTACGGCACTACTAACTATGAAAGTAGATATCTCATCGACTAATCGATTGACTTGATTCTTTTCATGTTCAATTTCTGCTTCCTCATGGGCCTTGAGAGTATTTTGGTAAGTTTCCAATTCACGAATAGATGGCGTAACTATCTTCCCAGTAGCCAATGTACGAGTTTTTGGTCGTGGAGGTGGAGGTCGCTCCACAAACGGTTCATATTCAACTGATGTTCCAATATGATTAGGACAATAAACAACTGTGTCATTAATGTACTTCACCCATCTTTCCCAATCCGGAAGTTTAACACTACTTTTCTTCTTCTGTCCTCGTCGGAAATACAAAGGCATGAAGGTATAGCTTCTTCTTTGAATCAACCTGCTAGATAAAGCGGACCAAGATGACAAAACGATACTTTGTAAGGCAGAAAGATTAACCATCAATATCCAAGGTAAGCCAACCCACAACGATGAAGGCTTTGAGGAATCTTCATCTATAATATCTTCAATCTGAGCTAAGCGATAATCAACAACCGGATCATGGGACTTTGGTTTAGTAATTACGTGGCGAGAAGTGAAAACAGGATCTGCCTTCTGTTTTTCATTTTGAGTTTCTTCGCGACTGCCAGGTGCGCTGTTCTGTTCACCATAGAAAACCAATCCTAATTGTCTAAACCCATTATGTAACCCATCTCTGACATCAGCTGGAATTTCCCTGTAGTAACCAATTACACGTAAAATTACATTCAATAACCTTCTGAAAATATTAAACTGAAGTAAACTCCAAGTATTCGCTTTTCTTGATTGGAAAAAATTAAGGTTTGATCCAGCGGGAAACATGGAATCAATATCGAAGTTCTTATACTTTGTCCCTTTTACGCCATATGTTTTTGGAGTAACAAAGGGTAAATCAGAAATGAATTCCGTCATGACGTGGATACTAAAATTCGTAAGAGTAGAGATGAAAATACAAAGTGATAAAAATTCAGAAGACTAAATTAAGATACATCAACTAAGTTGTTACACTACTATAGGTTTTTACATCGCAACATCCCTGTCAATATGAAGATCGTTAACATTTTAGGAATTTTCAGGGGTTACCATACCCTTGTTTTTGCGGCAGTCATATTAGAATGATTATTGACAATTATTCATACAAAATAGATATTAGAAAGGAATGTGCATTGAAGAACAATATCTTCTAGAGGGATAGTTTCAGGGAACTTACTTGATCAGATTTTGAATCAGAGACATCCTGCTGGATATAATGACAGGGTATTTCGGTGGTAATGATCCAACTTGTTCATGCGAGACATTTTCCCCCAAATTACATCTTTTCGAAATTCCTTCTTGCTTAATATTCAGTTAGTAATATGTTTTTTATCAAGCTAAAGATCTGGACTAAGCCCAGACAAGGCACAATTAATTCTCAAAAGAATGTATTAGATATACAGAAAGGTTTTACGAACAAAAGTCTTAATTTTTTTGGGTGAATTTTTGGGAGGATTTTTGGGAAATTTTTTGGTGGGTCCTAAGGGTGAGAAGATGCAAATTTATACTCTCATAGATACACCTGAACTATCAGTATAAAGTCTAGGAGCAATATTCATGGCCATTAACTCTTGGAAAAGAAGTTTGGCAGCATAGGGAATATGAACTTGATAAATCTTTGTCTTGTTTTTGCATGATCTACACTCAAACTGAACTTTCTTCAGATTAGCAATAACAGTCATTAAACCACAAACACCACAAACATGAACACGGAATGCATCAGAAGCTTCCATAAGACGTTCTTTAAGGAAAGCAGCTGCACCATGGGCAATCATACAATCACGTTCCATCTCTCCAAAACGTAAACCACCGTCACGAGATCTACCCTCAACAGGCTGTCTAGTAAGAATCTGGACAGGTCCACGAGCACGAGCGTGGATCTTATCATCTACCATGTGTCTTAATCTCTGATAATAAGTTGGACCAAAGAAAACTTGCGCTACAAGTTTACGTCCAGTATGACCATGATACATGACTTCAAAACCTCTAGAATGATAACCATGATCTCGGAGAAGTTTGGAAATTGCATCTACAGTAACATCAGTGAATGGAGTAGCGTCACCTTCAAGACCAGATAAAGATGAAACTTTACTCAATAAACATTCAATTAAATGGGCTACTGTCATACGAGATGGAATAGCATGTGGATTAATGATAAGATCAGGAACAATACCTTCTGCAGTGAATGGCATATCTTCACGACGATAGGTGACACCAATAGTACCCTTTTGACCGTGACGAGAGGCAAATTTATCACCAATTTGTGGAACTTTGGTAGTTCTCATACGGACTTTAACAAATCGAAGACCTTCTTGATTGGTGGTAAGAAGAACTTGATCGACAATACCATTTTCTGTACTTCTAAGTGGAGTAGAAGCATCTCGCTTTGTATGATATTTAGTTCTCTGTCCCAATTCTTCAGTATCTGGAGGAATAGGAGCAGTCTTACCAATGATAATATCTTCTCCAGATACACGAATACCAGGGGCAATTAATCCATCTTCGTCCAATTTATCATAAGTACCATGCTTAAGACGAAGGGTATCAGCTCGAGTAGGTTTTTCAAATTCTTCAACAACAGACATACCAATCCTTCGTTCTTGATCCATATATGATCTAAAGAATAAACTTCGGAATAACCCACGATCGATACTACTTTGATTCATAATCATAGAATCTTCTTGGTTATAACCACTATAACATAGAATAGCTACAATTGCATTTTGACCAGCAGGAAGTTCTCTGAATTTAAGATATTCCATAGATCTAGTAGTAGCTAAAGGTTTTTGTGGATAATATAAGATATTAGCCATGGTATCCATACGAACAGCATAATTTGTCAAGAAAACACCCATTGCTTGCTTACCCATGGCAGATTGATATGTATTACGAGGAGATTGATTATGATCAGGGAATGGAATGATACTGGCACAAATACCAAGAATCATAGACGGATGGATTTCACAATGAGTCCATGTATGTGCATTAGGGTTATATTGTTGTTTTACTCTTCGAGCTGGATCGGGGTCTTCATCATCTGCAACTTCAATACCAGCTTGCATCTGTCGTGATACTTCAAGATCATCAGGAGTCATTGCAATCATAACAGTTTCTTCCTCTTCACCGTCGATGTACTCAACAATACCATTAGAGACAAGGGAATGCCAGCCAAATTTTTCATTAACAGCATTCTCATCTCCTTCATCTACTGGAGCATCCTCTGCATTTAATAATTCATAAATATGCTCTTTACGAAGTTTTAATTCACCTTTATGTGAAGATTCTTCATCATTGTCAACCAAAAATAATGGCCTATAAACACGACCAGCATCAGTGAAAATACGGAATTCCTTTTCACGAATATCTCTAATAATGCTAACTTCAGGAGATATATCACCTTTTCTACGAAGAGATTTCATAGTTTCAACAAGATGAGATGGATCTCTATGAACACCAATCCATACACCATTGACAAAAATACGAATGGCATTTGGACTGGCATGAGGAACATAATCTTCAAGAGGTTCCATACCCCATTCTTCCAAGAAATAAATAATAGGTTGAGATGGACTACCGACAGAAATACAAGACATTAATGAAAGATTCTTGACTAAACCACAAGCTTGACCTTCGGGAGTTTCTGCAGGACACACAAGACCCCAATGAGTATTATGTAATTGACGAGGACGAGCAATTTTACCATCACGACCAATAGGAGTATTTGTTCTTCTTAAATGAGAAAGAGTGGATGAAAAGGTATATCTGTTGAGTACTTGGGATACACCAGCTTTACTTGACATTGCTTTCTTTTGATCACCCCAATTACCAGTGGCAAGAGAATATTTAAGACCATTTGTAATAGTATTTGATTTAACTGCCAATGTTAGATTGAAATCTTTATTAGTTTCCACACATTTTTGCATATATCTGTAGATATCTTTAGTTAATTTTTTGAATAACATTCGGAAAAGATTTGCGAGAAGAGGACCAGCAAGATCAAGACGTTTTTTACCGAAATGATCACGATCATCAGGTTCTCTTCTTTGTAATACACAAAGAAGCATACGATGAACCATATAACCAAGGAAAAAAGCTTTTCTTGATTCATAACCTTCTTGTTGAGTGATATGTGGTAATAATTCCTTTTGAAGAATATCTCTAGCATATCTAATACGTTTTTCTCTATTAATACCCATGGCACTACCTCTTCTACCAATATAATCCAAAGCAACTTCACGATCTTGTACAAAGAAACCTTCTTCAATACAAGGTTTTAACATTTCCAACATTTGCCAATCATTTTGATCATAACAAATATGTTCAAGAATATCACCATCAGGTACAACTCCTAAAGCTCTAAAGACTAAAACGATTGGAATATCACTTTTAACATAAGGCAAAGCAGCTTTAATAGTTCGTTCTTTACCAAACAGTTTAATTTGCATGGAACTAATTAGACGAGATCCTTTTTCTAAAGCACTACGAATTTCAGCAACATGAGTCACTGGAGAATTAGCAGCTTTTTTAAATACTTGAACGACGTTTGCAGCACTTCGTTCTTGTGCGATTAATACTTTTTCTGAACCATTAATAACAAAATAACCACCTTGATCATAAGGACATTCATTTAACTCATAGAATTCATGCTCTCTTAACCCACGAAGCATACAGAACTTAGATCTTAACATGATAGGAACTTTTCCAATGTAAACTTTTGAAATTGGTTCTTCTGGTTCATTTGGATCTGGGTACCATTCAACTTCATTGGTAGTAGTATTACTATCACCAGTATTTGAATCAGTAGCGCCAACCGCACCAACTGCACCTCCTCCAGCATTATCTTTCGAAAACAAAACTCTCTTTCTCATATCAACATATAAAGGAGAAGAATAAGTCAAATTTCTCAATCTAGCTTCTTGTGGGAACATTGGATGAGTACTACCATCAGCTTCAGTCATTGTAGGACGAGAAAGATAAATCTTACCAAAAGTAATCTCATATCTTTTATTAACATTATCATCAGGAGTAGTATGTTGAGCAGGTTGATCAAGAATCAAATTTGGATCTTCCCAAACTAACTCTTGAATTGTAGTTTCAATAAATTCATCAAATGAGTCTAACTGTTGAGATACCAATCCTTTATCATTGAAGAAGGATGAAATTACTGTCCAACAATCTTCAGCAGTAATTTCATTATCTTCTTCATAACCATAAGGGTCATCTTGATATTCTGGAGAGTTAATACGTATCATCCTCATCTTCCTCCACTTCAACTCACCTTCAGACATCTCGAACTATCTGTATCTCCACAACTCAAATATAATAAACTATTCACAACAATTTCAGATTAATCTTCCTATTAAAACACCCCTAACTTGACTGTAAACTTCGTTCCTTCCTTTCTTTTCCCGCTATTCGATTTCGATTCAATTCCTCTTCCCGTTCATCAACGCGCCCTCCATTTTGAATTTGGGAAATTGTCAGCAGAAAAGGCAAAGAAAGCCGCACTCACAGCCGCATGCATGACGGTCTTCTTTCTCAGTATTAAATTTACTCACTATTTATAACCTGCCTTTTTTGCTCCTATGCCTCCGGCGGCTGGGCTCCGCCCAGACCCATTGCTCTGCTCCGCAGAGAAGCTAGGGGAATTATATTAATTAATGATTTATTATTTATAAAAGAAAGTAGAGACAAAAAAAAGAATGAAAGCAAATTTTTATAATGCGATGAATGAAGAGGCGTCATCCTCCCTTAAAAGACAAGTCCAAAGAAAGCGGCAACAACTGCTCCCAATGGAATGGCTAATTGTGCAGCTCCTCCGCTAGCAGTGGTAGCAGTAGTAGTAGCAGCAGCAGTGGCTTGGAAGGAAGCATCAGTGGTAGAAGAGTCGGCATCAGCAGTAGGAGTAGCAGAATCAGAGGCAGAGTCGGTAGGGTCGGAGGAGTCAGAAGAGTCAGAAGAATCGGTAGGATCAGCCGAATCGGTCGAAGAAGGATCTGCTGAAGATGATGTAGAAACTACACTAACAACACCCAAAGACTTAGTAGATGAGGTCTTGGTAGATTTGGTGGAAGTGGAAACCTGTGAAAGTTCTAATAAAGATTGAGTATCAGAACTGGTCTTAGACTGAGGAGCTTGAGAAACAATAGCAAGTGGTAAACCACTACTAGTTCCTGATGATGAAGATGATCCTAAATCAATAGTAGTATCATCATCAGTAATAGCAACATCAGCTTCTAAACCTCCTTGATTAGAGTAAACATATGATTTACTACCAGTAGTATTGGCATTACTGGGAGGATCATAACAGTCAACAGTAACCGATAAAACTTCAACAAAGTAATAACCAGGATCACTGAGATCAGGAGCACTCCAATCAATTGCACCTCCAGCCCATGCAACAGTTCCTTCGGGTTCAGAGGAATCTCCACCGGGCCAAAGAGATAATTGAATACGAGCAGGAGTTTGAGGGAATTGAGCAACACCAGAAGTAGCATTCAAAGTATCAGCCTTGTTTAAAGTACGGACTGCATTACCATCAATATACCAGGTAACAGTATCTTCTTGCCAATCAATAGCATATTCATGATAAAATTCATAAGTACTGTTGGAAACTCCTTCACTTACTTCATTATCATAATTCAAAAGACCTTCAAAGTAATAATTGGTTTGAGCTTCTTCCACATTATTACCAACAAATTCATAATCAATTTCATCTTTAACATTAGACATAAGAATGAAATCAGAAACAACACCATCTAAATGAGAAGTTTTAATGGTGGCAGTAACTTTACCATACCAAATAAAGAAATTAGAGAATAAAACAGTTCCCACAGTATTTTTACGCATAGTAAGAACTGCTGAACTGTTTGATTCAAGTACTTCACCAGTATAAGACCAAAGGTTTTTAGAAATATCACCATCATATTGAGTATAATAAATAACATCACTTACATCAGTGAAAGTATGAGTACCAGCACCATTTGAACAGACTGGTTGAGGAGCACAAGAGTCGGCGGCGAATGAGAAACGAGCGTCACAACCACCTAAACAGCTGACTCCGGTACCACATTGGCCATAAGCATCACAACATGGGGTGTCTTTTGGGCATGGGTTTCCAGCTGAGCAGGAGGGAGCCGAGTCTGCAGCGACTACAATAGCAGAAGCGAGGGTGAGGAGGATTGAGTTAAGTTTCATTTTGAGGACTAATCGTATAATGAGTGCGGTTTTAACGAGGTAAAAATTCAAAAATTGCTTAAATGAACTCAAAATGTCGCAAAATCAAAAAGTTGACAAAACTACCAAATCAAATTGATTTATCGAATATTTCCGTAATGAAAATATTTAAAAAAAAATTCTTTGATTTTTCTAACGAATGGATTAGAAAATTAAACTAAACAAACAAAAAAAAATCGGATTTTATCTGTCTCTTTATTTGTCGAAAAAACGAATGCTTTATAGCCAAATGATTCTTCTTCTATTCACAAGCAAAATCTGAAAGAAAAGGATAGAAAAAAGAGATGACTGCAGAATGTGCGACAGTGTGTTTATTTATATAACCCTGCAGACATAACCGGAGTGGAGGGTGATCAAACTGAGCGGTAGTGTTGGTGGAAGCGACTGGAGAGTGTGTAGTACCAGTTGCAGACGCAAAGTGAATGTTTTGAATTTCGCGCATGTTTGGTGCGCGTAAATTGTATCTCGAGGTTAGTTGGGTTTAGATAAAAGGGTTAAATTCCTGATTTGGTGATGAATCTTGCATTAGAAACCGTTTATGCGTAAAATGTGAAAGGTCGGGCCAGTTTTTTTTTGGGTTGTGCCGTATTATGGGTAGGGGTAGAGTAGGG
>JAJMIH010000054.1:0-87789 GCA_030575175.1 Sugiyamaella novakii
CAGAATGGTGCCAAGATATAGAAATCCTTAGAGCTTCTACTTTTAGAAGTAGATCTGAATTGAAAAAGGAGAAAAAGATATTATTCTCGGATTTAAAATTTTTGAAAAGGATCCATCCTAGCTTCGAAGTTATTAACCTTGGTATTGCGAAAACTGATAAGTAAGTAACCTTGAGTTTGAGATTTCTAGCCGTTTTTTTACTAACTGTGCACTAGCAATCAATTCCGCTTCAAATTTGAGGGATGGATTGATTCCACCGCTGATGACATTTGCAGGAGGAATGGTGAGCAAGCAAAGACGGAACTAAACAGAGATTGGCTGTTGTTCCGTGAATTCTTGGAATTTTGTCTTTAAAGGAAATGGGCAGCAAAGAATTCGACATTGAAAGAAAGGAAAGAGATCGTGGCATTTTTTATTTCCCAACCAACTATTATTACTATTAGTTCTATCGCGTCCTTCAGGTAGAACTTTGAAAGACTATTTTTAATGAATTCAAATTATTTCTATGGTTATTGTATGTATTCTCAGTAACACAGGTTATATTCTGATTTCATATTATCTCTATGTCTACCGTGCCCATCCAGTAAGACTTTGAGATAAAAATGGTTTGAATGTTCTTGGAATTGTTCTTTATTATTGCCAGTATTCTTTCTTTCTAGTTGGTTCTTGTTTATCATTATCCTTATTATGCTTTTCCTCAATTATTTGGTTTTGTTGGTGTTGGGTCATTATTGTTTTGAGTCGTTATTCATTTTGCGTTATTGGAGTTTCTCGTATTATTCTTTCATGTTGGTTATAGGTTATCATTATCCTTATTATTCGTTTGCTTAAATATTTGTTCCTTGGTGTCTTGGGTCGTTATTCTTTTTCCGTTGTTGGAGTTTTTCGTATTATTGTTGTTATTATTAACCTATTAATATTTCTTTATCACTCGCATTATTTCCGCATGTTTGCTCTAGCTCGATTGGCACCGCCAATTTGTAACAATTAAAGAGCTTTCACGGTTGAGAATGTTGTGTAGTATGGAAGTTGTGATGTATACTACGACAGCTCGCCTAACAGTAGATTCCTTGAACAATATGACCAAAGTTGGGTTGTACTGTCGATTCATCCTTCGTAAGATTACGACGACAGACTTAACATTAATATGAAACTGGATTCAAATAATTGCCAGGTCGGCTCGTAGGAATAGTAATTGAATTATACATGTAACAATTATTATAAATGAACATATATTCATAAGATAATATAGCAGGAAGATAA
This sequence comes from Sugiyamaella novakii, assembly GCA_030575175.1. Lineage (NCBI taxonomy): Eukaryota > Fungi > Ascomycota > Dipodascomycetes > Dipodascales > Trichomonascaceae > Sugiyamaella > Sugiyamaella novakii. Next base: position 1,264 of record JAJMIH010000054.1, read on the forward strand.
TTCCCTGATCATTTGAGGATTAACGGCATTAGGTAAATTACGTCGTCCAATCCTCCAGTCTCACTTACAGATGATACACAAGGCGATATATTAAATGTTGGGGTAAGTCGTGAATGTTTAAATGAGAGAGTCTGTCTTCATATTTGTATAATTTAGAGCATGTAATATAGCCAAAGCATATGGTGTCATGGCACCGGCAGAATTAGTATCTAGCCTTACGGACTACTAAGCTTTTTTACTTCCTTTGGTAAGTATGTAGCGTATATGTCTGTTAGAAGTCACGCTATATGTGACAATAGGCCCGGTCCAGATGACGGTCTTATCTCCAAGTGCATTATCATCACACCCTTGCCCCTATCGAATATCTGTAGGAATTAAATGCTGCCCCTGTTAAATTCCCCATTTAGTAACACATCACATACGGGCCATTCAGTCGTGTCACGGCCAAGAAGAGGCCATTCTTGCTTCCGTCAGCCAATGTAATGCCTAACCCATGGAAAGCTTGCCCCGACATATATCTCTTGCTTCCCGTGTTTCAAGTTACCCGACTGCATCTTGTAGACCTCAAGATGTTGTTTCATACAGGTCACGTTGATAGTGAAGAGTTGCAGTATATAAACGAGCTGTTATCACCAACTAGAAGAAGTACTTGCAATTTATATATGCACCTAATTTTACAATGTCAATGTACCGCAGGGAACAAGACATAAGAACTCTAAATCTCTTTCTTGCTAATGATCCTGTTAAATTCTTTGAAAAATACTACAGATATATTCCATTGGGTGATAAACGTGATCGATGTTTTGCTTATTATTTGAACGTTGTTCTTGGAGATTATAACTCCTCTGGTATCGCTCGTGCTGCTGATTTAGGGTATGTAAAAGTCTTGCCAGAACTCAAGCAGAATGTTGTTAGACATTGGAGTTTTATTCGTCGAGCCCAAACTGTGGATGACCGCTATGATACACTTACTGTAGGGTTGGAAATAAACGTTGATATGGATTCAATTTTAAGTTAATGTGAACTATTTATTAATTATTGCTATTTATTATTTATATTTTGCTGTGTTTTAGATTAGATAATATATTTATTTGCTATTTAAGATAGGCCATTCGTCATTTTAGATGTGGAAACCGCAAAATATTCAGGGGTAATGCCTCACGCAGGGAGGCATTTCGACGCATCATGATAACGCCGTATAATAGCAAAGGTATTCGGAGAATGAAGACGATGCGTTTTCCACTATTTAATAGATATATAAACCCAGTTTCATTAAAATTTGAGATTAGCTTCTGTGCTTAACAGTAGCAGTTGGAAAATAGGTCCTTATCAGCGTCTTATCTTAGAAAAATCGTATCAGTGGTGTATCTGCAATTGTTTTTGTGTCAAGAAAGGCAGCAATTATATCAATTCTACAAAATTTAAAGTATAATAAAATCTGAATATCTTTTGTAGACTAAAGATATTTCACTTATAACCAAAATTTATTAACTACATTTTATGTTAATGTAGGGAATGGTTACTTGAATAGTAACAAGCAGGTCTGTAAAGTTAAAATACTCAATAAACAATCGAGAATATGACTCTGAATCCTATTCAAAATTCAAAAACAAAACATTTCCTAATAACAATTTAATATCGACAATAAACCCATGTTGATCAAATCTGGCAAATATTACACAAATGAAAATATACAACTTCTATATAGCTAATACAAGATTAAGACAAACCTCATTTCCATATCACGTGATAACCCCCCGATTAAGCAATTATGCTTCAATTTATATCAAAGATTTGCACTGCCTTATCTTATCTCTAGCTCCCACGAATTACCAATTTCTTTCTTGATCGAGGCCTAGTACAAAATGTCAGATTCTCCAGAATCCTCTCGAAGAGCAAAATATGATGCTGTTAGTGCCAACGAAGTAAAGCAATGGATTGAATCGGTCATTGGCGAACAATTGCCTTCTGGTGACTTGATTGAAGGGCTAAAAGATGGAGTTGCACTTTGTAAGCTGGTGAATGTCGTTTTGCCTGGTAGTGCAAAGTATAAGTCATCAAATATGCCATTTGTTCAGGTAAGAAATATGTGCTGAAAATCTGTTTACTATGCCAGACTCTTGGCAGTTGCATTTGTCATCTGTTCAAGACCCCATGCAAACCGCCTGTAGGATTATCTGCCGAGCGGAGTCATGACTCAATCCCAACCGCCGATAAGTGACTGAATACTAACCTAGTTTACGTAGATGGAAAACATTGCGGCCTTTCTCAGGGCAGCAGAAGTAATCGGCGTGCCACACCACGAACTTTTTGAGACTGTGGATTTATATGATGCAAGTGATCCTGTGCAAGTCGTGATTACTCTGCGATCATTGAGTAGACATGCTCATTTGAAGAATCCATCTGTGGATGTATTAGGACCAAAATTACAGTCTCCAGATCTTCATCCGAAGAAAAGGGAGTTTAAACCTACAGGTATCCCAGCTTGGAACACGCGTCAATATGGATCAATGGAAGGCGCAAGTCAGGGAACTGAAGGAGTTATTTTTGGTGGTACAAGGAGTATCGTTTTGCCTCAAAGCAAACCTGTAGCACGTCCTCCTCCGAATATAATTGTCGGTGGGAGTTCCCAAAGGGTACACAATGATGTAGCTAATACTGCCGACACGTTGACCATTCTGACGCCAGACACAAAAACACCTCCTAAGCCAGGGCCAAAGCCAATAGGTTTATCGTTCAAGAGTTCGGGTGTTAGCATTAGAACGGGGGCTGCTCCTCGTGGTCCACGTCCCTTTGCTAGTAACACTACCACTACGACTCGTTCCTCTGTATTTGGCGAGGGGGGCGACGAAGATGAAGATACACATTCCTCCTTTCCGGGTAAGAAAAAAAAAAGCCGACTGCTTGATGACCGGAAACGAATAAATGCTCAGCTGATAGCTCAGGGGATGAATAGCCAACAACTGGCGGACAAGAGTTCCGAAAGTTTGGATCCTTCTACGTATGCTTACGACGATGTCTACGATACGATGAAGGCAGCTGAGTCGCAGGCAAAGGTATCTGTGAAAAGCGACGATGGGGATAGGAAGGTTAGTAGAGCCCAACCTACATACTTATCCCTCCGGCTGGGTCGGGTTGAGCAAAAATGAGTAGTTCTTCTGGTCAATGCAAGAGCTGACAATAAACCCGGTTCCATACCGGAGGGTGAAGATATATATGATTACTAACCAGTGTTTTCTAGGTTAAGTATGTGGACAAACTTCTTGAATCTAAGAAAGTGCGTGAACGCGATAGATTACGCGCAAAGGATATACAGTTAAAAAGGCAGCGTGAGAAGGAAGGTGATGAATTTTCTGATAAGGAGATGTTTGTAACGTCGGCGTACAAAGAACAGCAGGAACAAATTAGGAAAGATGAAGAGGAGGAGAGGATACGAGATGGTGAGTTATGACCCAGATCAAGAGTGTGACCAAGTGACGGAGGTGTCTGACAGCAAGGCTCAGGCTCTCTTATGAGTGTAGCCGTGAACTTGATGCCATGTCCATTTTTGATGCGAATCAGCCGATTAGCAGAGACTAACGGGTGAATAGCTGCGAGTGACAAATCAAGAGAAATGAAGCAATTTTACAAATCTATTTTGGATGAAGAGGATAAAAGAAATGTAGCCATTTTAGCGGCAACAAGTTCGATTGCGGTAGGAACCAGTAAGAATGTTGAGATGAAAGAAGAGAAAGAGGAGGGTATTATCCGTAGAGCAGAAAAAATAAATAAAGACGCTGGATACCAAAAAGTTCAAGTGAATGATAATGGGGAGTTGGTGGATGACAGACAGTTACTTAATGCCGGACTAAACGTTGTTAAGAAGAAGACTATTATCACACCTAAGAGAAGTGAAGTCGCAACCCAGAAGGATAATAAGAACTATAGTAGCGGTAATCGTAAGGATCGAAGGCGGGAAACGGAAATGATTGAACAACAACTGATAGCACAAGAAAAACTTAAACGTAAAGCAGAGGAGGAGGTTAAAGCTCGAATATTGACACAGACAAAGTCAAGTAAAACCGAAAGTGCTATTTCTAGTGCACGTGAAAGGTATCTCGCTCGTAAAAGAGAAACTGAAAATAAGAGTTAACTAGTATGCATCATTACCGTGCTTGTGATTATAAATAAATCTCATTTATCATTATTCATTACATAAAATCATTCACAACATTAATATAATAAAATTTACTTCCTAATATTCACGATATTCGGAACGTAAAGATGGGATGAAATCAACCTGCTCAAAAATAACACTTGTGTTTAAATATTCCTTGGTTGAGGGTGGGAATTTGAATGGGGGCATGGAAATGGTGGGAATAGGGTAGGCATACTTGCTCGGTTCGACGGGAATATTTGGTGAGGTAGTCGGATCCGGATCTGTCATGGTAGTACCTATACACTTGGCTGAAGATTCTGTAGTCTTATTAGGAATTTTCCTGGTAGCTGTCTTTGTAGCTGTCTTGATAGTTGTCTTTGTCGTTCTCCTAGCAGTAGATTTAATAGCAGTTCCATTTGCAGTAACCTTTAAAGCATTTGAGGTACTCTTAGTAGAACTTTTGGCACCTGATTTGGTCTGATCATCTTTTGCATTTCTCTTAGTACTTTTTGGTGAGGCTTTGACAGCTAAAATCCCGTCCTCGTTCTCCTCTGTAATCTTTCTTCTCCTGACTTTCTTCCCTTTATTCTTAACACTTTGAACGATTGCCTTAAATTTATCATCCTCGCCTGTTATTTGTGCTGCCAAATATTGACTCATATTTGGTTCAGCATCTAATAAGTCATGAATTACTGGAGTACGTTGTTTATAATCAAACTTTCCATAATCCGACCCCGAAGATCCATCAGGAATAGACAGGTCAGAACATTTCTTTAATAAACCTGCCATATCAATTGCCTCCCCAGGCTTTATAGCGTCTGGATGAGAAGGAGTAATGCAGTCCAAATCCACCTCTTTACGTAGGACATGATCGATATCAATCAGCGAAAAAAAGGCAACGGATTGAGGTACATTATCAATTCCCAACTGCTGGCAGAACATGGATCTAGTCCATAAATTACTAATTTGTAATGCTAAAGCTGCTCTATACCTGTCTTCATCTTTAACTAGGTATCGAATTTCATCATGGACAGTGATAACTAATCTAGCATCAATTTTGTACTTGTCGATGAGAAAGCCCATCGATGCAATTAAGAGATGAAGGTAATCAACTCCAGACGATTGGATAGTCCAATTAATTCTTGATGTCAAAAAATTTGATTGACGAAGATTTTGTTTCATAAGAGCTTGTGTAACAGCAGCTCCAAGAACAGGTGTTCTAGGAATATCCTGTTCTGCCATTTCTTCCAATCGATTGAAAACGATACTTTCAGTACCACCTCTCCAAAATTTCTTAGATACAAATGCATTTGCTCTTGCCTTCGTACCCTTTGTAGCTCCATATAATTTTGAAGCAGCTTCTTCCGCTTCCTTGGTGGAAATTAAAGGGTTAAATTGCTTTAGCAGTTGAATTGCAAACTTAAGGCCCGCCCCATAGATTCTACCATAGTTAAATACTTTAGCATCATTACGAGAAATTCCTAAAATATCAGCTGTTTTCGAATGCAAATCGGTGCCGTCTTTTTTATTTCCCTCTAAAGTCATCCATCCAAGTGCAGTTCCACCATGAATTCCAAAAATGGAATCACCAATAAGACTAGCAATCCACAACTCCTCAGAATCCACATCGGCTCCAACAAATTTATAACCTGGCGGTGACTGAATCATTGCTTTCACTTCAGATCCAATTCTGGTCTTTTTAGCATTACTGGCCGTCAGCCAAAGATCTTCAACTGCTCTTCTTGTCACCGTGCCCATAGGGATTAATTTTGGAATAATCATACCAAATTTTTGAGCTTCATCACCACCTGTCGTAATTCCCATATCAGTATCTTCAGTGTACACCGGCATTTGTTTAAATATTCGTTCTCTAGATGAAATCCAATATGTACATTGAGCATTGAGCTCGACAGCAGATTTGGCGTACTCGAATTGAGAACTTAAGACACCACGCTCAAAGAAGCTAATATATTGTTTGGCCATTGGATTAGTACATCGAGCATCCTGTCCGCCATTATGAGGTAGTTTATAATAAATCCCTTTCTTAGCTAATCGATTTTTTTCTAACTCTTCACTCGTAAATGTAGACAAATCGCATTTTGTATAGTTAAGTTTCGTATACTTGATATCTTCCTTTCTATTCTTAGCTTTAAATATCCATCCGTAATTATCACACCAGATCAATGGGTGATCATCCCATTGTAATCGTAACAGCAAAGGAGCGACTCTAGTTCGCAATGAGATACTCATTGCAGAATTAGCCGTCTGAAACAAATCTTTATACCATTGGGGCATTCCAGGAAATTTTTGATTTTTAGCAGGTCTATCTGGTTCACCTTTTTTCTTTCCTTTGACTATTTTAACAGGTTTAATAGTCCAGTCTAGCTGTGAAAGCCAAGGGTCAGTTAGTATCTTATCATTAACTACCTTTTCATTACTATCCTCTTGTATTGATAATAAAGCCACTGCATCTTCTGCTAATTTTTTTAATCGATTATAAATTTCCAGTTGGACCTCTTGATATTGCGTTTCAGCTTTATGTACAAATTGTTCCCAATTTTGATTAATCGGTAGAAAACATGAAGAAAGATGTCTCATCGCACCAAAACTAACTGGATGATCACAGACTTCTAAAAATTTGGGCAAAACTTTTTGATATACTTTATGAGTGACTTCAACATCGGTAGCACAATAATCCATTAATTTCCCAAACATATTCATTACTCCCGTACGGTCAAGTTGACCAAAATAATCTCGAGTACTCTTATCGATTTTAAGATTACAATGCAGCATTGCGACGTCTGCCAGGTTATTCAAAGCGCTATGAGTGAACCAAGGGTTTTCTTCTAGATCACAGGATAGAATATTTTGATCACCAGACAGAGAATCAGTCTCCGCCTTCGCATCCACAATATCCTCCTCTTCATCACCCTTTTCGGATATTTTCTTTAATTTATTCATTCTCATCCAAGTAGGTCTTTGACGAGAACACATACCATTAACAGCGATATGAAGGGACATTGTGTCGATAAAGAATGTCTTCGAAGGTTCAATATGATATTCATCCTTTATTCTTTTCCTGTCATAGCCAACATTGTGACCAATGATTACCTTTTTCTTTTCTCTGGTCGCCATTGGAATCAATTGTCTTGGATTCTGAGTTTCACCAAGTAACCAAGGAGAAACCCATCCATACCAGGCATTCTCTGACGCTGCTACAGCCATAACCGCGAATTCTGATATTTTATACAACACTTCAGTATCAAACACGACTATATCTTCATCGGGATATTCGACCGATTTAATGGAGCCATCTTTTGAATATTGTGTCCATCCTGATTTCTTCACCCAATCTTCAGGTCTTGGCATATTTGGCAATCCCTGTTCAGCAAACTTCTTAGCCAAACTCAAATAAGGTTCGGACATATCTTTTCCTATTCTATAGAAATGCTCATCCAGATCCTTACCAACCAATTCAGGTAATGGGAAATTTATCAGATCTGAAATATTTGTCTTTTTACCTAATAAATTATGCAGAGCCAAATGTTCCTTTGCCTGTTCAATTCGATCCGCACTGGGAGTGTGATGCTCTTTGGATCCAAATACCTTCTTTTGCATTTCCCGAGAAATATGCTGAATTCCTACAGGATTTATCGTAGTTTTAGGATCTAAGCAGTTAGTTGAACGAAAAATCTTACCTTCGGCCCATACTACGAGCAATAAGCATTTAGCTCTAATAGAAGAGGGGCGTTTAACGTAAGATATGCTTTGTCTAAATTACGGATAGCTAAGTGAGTACAGCACTACATTGCCACTTACCAATTATGGATTGCTCATTAGGTTCTATCAACATTTTTCGAGAACTCAAGCCCGAGGAAAGTCGCACATTCGGCCTCCAAATGATTTCGAAAGTGGATATTGCCGTAAAAGGCGACCGAAATGGCCGCCGCGACAAAGCTATATTTTGCATTATATTCTATGCTGTCCAGAGATTGGACAACTATATGTTAAAATTTAATTCCGAAATTTGTTTGGTGTGTGGTTTTTCTGAGGTGATTTAGAGAATTCGGCAGCTTAAAAAGATAAGATCAGCTCCGTTTAGTGGAAATCAAGTATCATGCGGACCAAAATAATTTCCTAATCGGGGTAGCATCAATAAAGTAGGGTAACATGTAAGGAGGCTCGAGCAGTTGCAGCCCAGTATATGGGCCTATACGCTTACAGGCTTATAGCTTATAAATCTCAAACATCTCCGTTTCGAATTGGGTTGAAACTTGATTTTATTCAGATCGTGAAGTGTTACATATTTGTTGGCGATTGATGTTACTGTAACGCGTGTAAGGCGTTCTGACATCAGTAAATCTCTTTTAACTTCTAAATGAGGTATATTGGTGGCATTGGGTATTTTGAGTAGTGGGACGATCAGACTCTTTTGGGTGATAAGTTCATTCTTTAATGAGACAATTTATAATAGGGTGGTAAATCCGGTTATGGAAAGTCGAATGCAAGTTATAATATAAACTTTAGGTTGAGAGCTTTGGGTGGGTCTGGATACTGCATGCAGGGATCTTAGAAGAAACTTTTTAAGCTTTAAGGTTAACAATGAAGTGACAATATGAATTAAGAAGGTTATATGAGGTGGTATTTGCGCTATGCAATCCCATGATGGACTCACTCCGGTCAGTGCAGGAGAACAACGAAACAACAGGTCTGAGCAGAGCCCAGCCGCCCGAGGCATATGGAAATAGGTAAAGTAGTCATAAGAAAGACGTAACATTAATATACTTAAGGACAGACGAAAATTAAGTCATTAGACAGCAAGAGGTTGTAATGAGACAGTAGAGGAGGGAGATTTGTGCCGGGTTGTGGAGATTGTGGGAGTCATATTTGAAACAATAGATCTAGACATAGTTTCTAATTCAGGTTGGGAAAGTTCAGGAACAAAGTAACCAAACGTTCCATTACGATCATAGACACCTCTACCTCGAATATAAGGGTCTAGTTTGTTGTAGTTGTGTCGTAAATTGTCTAATATTAGATTTCGCTGCTGAGCTAACTCATGCTCTAAATCAGAATTATTCCGAGCCTTAATCCATAATACAGTTACTTCAGATAACAAATCAAATAGTTCATGTCTTCTAGCTTGAAGTATTTCAATTGTATCCGTATCCTTCATTTTATCATTTTCTCCTGGGATATGAGGGAGGTACTTATATTCGTAAGCCTGATCACCTTTAAGCTCAATAGGAAGATCATTGCTAGCGATATATTTTGATAAATTTTTAGTAAAAGTGACTCTTGATACAAGTACTGGATCAAGCCATACCTTGATTGCTTTCCAAACTGCTTCAAAAACTCGTGGAGCATTATAAATATAAATATGACCCAGATTACCTGAATAATATTTAAAACAATTATTTATCACTCGTACAGCAGAATAATCCATGTTGGATAAAGTGAAATTTGTCATATCAAAAATAGTAGCAGTTGAATCATTTACATCTCGAAGAATAAGTCGACTATCTTCGAATATCTGTATTATGAATCTTTGAATTGCAGCCTCACTTTGAGACCATGGATTATGACGCTGTACACGAACTATTACTAATGGTCTACCTGCTTTATCTCTTCCTGGACTAATAGTACCCTTACCAATTTCAAATTGACGCATAAAACCATCATCACCACTTGCTATACGTTTTTCATCACCCCCTTCTACTAATTCATCTACTTTAAGTTTGAGTCTCCAAACAATGAAACCAGCAAATACCTCTAAACATTTAATAATGTTAAATTTCTTTTCCTTTAAAAAACGGGTTAAAATCGTATCAAGACTATCAGACCGGATCATAGCTCTATAAGCGGCTTTAAATTTGTCAGGAGATATTTTACCAAGATTTGAGTTGAGAGCATTTTGAGCTCGATGATCAAAGTTCTTATTATTTTGGAGTAATCCAGGAATTATTGATTTAGGAGCATCACCAGTATACACTAAGATATGAGAATAGACTTCCTTTAGCTTTTGAACATAATCCACTGGAAGTGATGAAGTGGACACTTGAGAGAGGTTAGTTGAGTAGGATGAGTTTGTTAGATTTGAACTATGAGATAGATTAGATGTAGTTGAGGAATAAGATGCAGAAGAAGGTCTTCTTCGTTCATTTTTTGCGTTTTCTAAAGGACTGGGCATTATTAATATTCTATCAGTCGTTAAGTTATCCAGGAAGTATAACGATCAAAAATAGAGCCATCCTAATCTTTATATATTATTTAGTTAATTAGTGGGCCGAATAATTATCATTTATCCGAAATTAAGACGGCATTTAGATCTGAAACGAACCCAACAAATGGGGGTGCATATGCATGAAACCTGCGTCAAAAATAAAGGCACGGTGTCCAAACCCGTTAGATTTGCACAAAAAGGGAATGGTTATAATTAAGGAGTAAATCCCAAACGAGTTTTATTGCCTGGCGCATAATTCAAGCGAGGTAATAATAAATTAGAAGTCTATTTAGATTAGGGTGGGGGAGACTATTTAAAGTTATATAGGTAGGAGAGAGATGAAATTTCAGTCTCACTATAATTTTAAATCAAATGTCTTCTAAAAGTATCTTCACTCGGGCGCTCTAACGCTTGAAATCGAGAACAATTTTCTGCAAGGAGAGCACCCCGGTTTTTTAGTGTGTTCCTGGCATGCTGATCTGAGTTTGTTTAATTTTCTTAGCGGCAGTAGGTTGCTCACATGAATGATTCGCGTTTATGAAACAACCTTACTTGACGTCCGCATTTGGAGAATAACTTCATATGTGGGTCCTCAGATGTTGCCGAACCGAGATCTCAGATTAGATAGATAAGAGGATTTTCAACGGTTCGATCAGCGGTGTGATCTGCCTCCGGCGGCCGGGCGCTGCCCGGACCCGTTGCTCGCTGCGCTCGTTTCCCCAGGTGTTCTCGAGCGGAGCTCGAGCAACGGGTCCGGGCAGGGCCCGGCCGCCGGAGGCAAAAAACAGGGGCGGGTATTGGGTTGCGGGGTAAAACCTAACTGTATCGAGAAAACCCACAATACGCAGGGTCCAGTGCCATGGAAGTAACACTTTATTTATACATCAGGCACAAGAAAAGTTATCAAAGGAATTAACATGCCTATAGACGACAGTAAAAGATCCATCCCGGGTTCGATTGATGAACCAGAATTATTTGAACTGGGTCCATATTCAAGGCTATTTAATGGAGAATTCACGTCATGAAGCTCACTCATTGCATGTACTGCTACATACAAAAAAGTTCCACCACTAAATACTAATAGTGCTCCTGTCCACCACTGTATCAACTGACTATCATTTGAACCGAGGATGCTAATTAAAAAATAAGTAAGAATTGCCCCAACTGGAGCTGCTGCTGCAAATGCAATAAGATCTCGCTTCACTTTATTTAATGGCAAACCACTGCCAATTAATACAGTTGTTAATCCAAATGACGCAGGTGCTTTATGAATCATAATTGCCAAGAAAATAATGGTTTCTAAAGCAGTTGATTCAGTTGATACTGAAGCTCCTAATGCAACCCCATCAGCTATAGCATGGATTATTAAACCAATTGATGTAGAAGATGATTTAACTGATTGTGAAGAATCACCTGATCCTACTCCTCGTTCTGTATCACTCGAATTATTACCATTCCCACCTAAACTTGTAAATCTTAAATTACTCATATCAATTCCCATATTAAATCGATTATGACCTCCATTAAATCCTCTATTCTTAACAAGTCCTACTAATCCACCCCATGAATTAGGGACTTTATCAATCAAATACATTAATAAATATCCAGTAATTAATGCCAATCCAATTGATCTTCTACTTCCTAATCCTTCACTATTCGCATCTACTTTTTCTCCCATATCTTTATCACCCCCAAATGCATCCACTGCTGACCCAACTCCACTCCCTGTTGAAATTGAATACATGGCATCTGCTCCTTCTGGAATAATCACAATCAAACTCGTCCCAACCAATATACCAATTCCTAATGATGTAATCATTCTCACCTTACTAGGGGATAAATTAAAAAATAACGGCACCAACCCTACCAGAAATGAGCTATACATCGACCCTGTTAGTCTCTCGTCTCTCTCTCTCGTTCTCTGCCTCCGGCGGCTGGGCTCCGCCCAGACCCGTTGTGCTCGCTCCGCGAGCTTCTACTCACCTGATTCCCATGAAAAAACATAGCAACAGCAACGCTACTATCGCTTGCATTCTCACTATCGCAAACTCTTCTTCTTACTTCAAATTCTCTCTCTGAATGAATCACCAACTTCGACGTTTCGTTTTATCTTTCAAAATAATGCAACTCCATACCCCAATCGCGCTCTACGTTGATGCCATAAATCACATGATTCCAGTGCATCGCTTCTATAACTGCCATGTTTTGTTCATAAACCCCTATAATGTAGTAGATAATAGAATATTTTCTTAACGAATCACTTACCTCAGGTGTTTTTGGGGGTATCAATTTCCCATCAAACCTCGGAATATAACTGTAAAAATAACATCATTCAATATCATACAATTTATATAAACTAAATATCCCCTTTTCCTCTAAAACTATTCCAACATCCACGCCCTGTCATAGCGTCATAACATCAGTTATCTTATCATGGTTAGGGTTCAAATAAATTACCCTGCCTTAATTAACCTCCCTTGTGGTGAAGGCATGTTGTTGATGCATTGGCTGGCTAATGAACTTTTGACGCTGTGCACCTGCTTGTGTTACTCCTGTTTGTAGCATTCCTCCTAGTCATTCTATTAACCATTGTTACGAGCACAATTGAAGTAAGTGTTTATCGTTATCTGGCTGGGCTTTGACCCGTGGCTCGCTGCGCTCGTTAATCAGAGAACCCAGAATCGCTAGATACCTACACCTTCGGCATTGTAGCCTATACTAACTCAATAGTCTCAGAAATGCCTGCCAATCAAGGATTAAGCGATGACCAGGTCGCTGGTGAACTCCAGAAAATGGTCGAATTCATTAAGAAAGAAGCTGATGAAAAAGCTAAAGAAATTGAATTGAAAGCTAATGAAGAATATGAAATTGACAAGGCTACTGTTGTTCGTTCAGAAACTGCCTCAATTGATCATTTATATCAACGTAAATACAAACAATCGGAATTATCTCAACAGATTGCCAAATCTACAATTGCCAATCAAATTCGTTTGAAGGTTCTTCGTGCTAAAGAAGATTCTCTTAATTCTATCTTAGAGGAAGCCGCTCAACAGTTGAAATCTGTTTCAAGTGATAAATCGAAATATGAAACTGTTCTCGAAGGATTGATTCAGGAAGGTCTTTTTGCTTTGATGGATGATAATGTCAGTTTGAGAGTTCGTGAAGCTGATGTTGATCTTGTTGAAAAGGCAATTCCAAATGCTATCAAAGCTTTCGAAGAAAAGACCTCTCAAACTAATACCAAGGTTTCAATCGATAAGGCTAATTATTTACCTAAAGATGCTGCTGGTGGAGTTACTATCGTCAATAGTACTGGTAAGATTGATGTAGATAATACTTTAGAAGAACGTCTTAAACTTGTTTCTGAGACTTCTTTACCTCAAATTCGTCTTGCTTTGTTTGGTGCTTCTGCAACTAGAAAGCATTTTGATTAGTCAGATCTCTAGTTGTATTCAGTTTTTGTCGTATATTAATTTCGTTTAGATTTCCTAATAAAATCAAATCGCATCTCTTGTTGGATGAGGTGAGGAGGTTCCTCGGTGACTGAGCTTCTAATATTCGGAGGAAAAACAACTTGTATTATGAAGGTCTGTCGACAGTGTCACCGGCTTCCGGTTTCCTGCGTTTTATATAGAAGATTTGAAGCTTTCGCTTTCTATTTGTAATTTCTTAGCTGATGATGCGATTAAGTTGGAAATTTCTCCAAATAGTCATTCTTCCATTTCTTTATTGCATATCTTTGTTATCTGTTTTTATCGAGCCAAGTAGCGATTGTACAACTACAGTGCTACTATTCTTGGACTTCATTGAATTTTGTGCTACCTGGGGTGTCTCTTGGCAGCCGTTTCACTTTTCAATTTCGCTTCCAATCATGTTATACCAACTATTTCCATCTGACTCCCAATCGCTATTTTCTAATTACACTTCCCCTAGTACTGCTAGATAACCTTGATACTAACTACAGGGCATTATATATATTATAGACTGATGGACTACATTAACAGAATGTCCTGCTATGGCTCTTAGGTATTTAGAACAATCACCTTGTAAAGCACAACATTCTAAACTGTCACACTAATCCGACCCACCTTATCTTACGAAACATCTAATCAAACTAATAAGGTACCGAGTATTTGTGAAGTGGATTTGGAGCGTATGCGCAGATCGACGATTGTTATAGAATTGATGCAGGCACAATGCCGATCGGTATGAACGCATGTTCGATAACAACCAGTCAAGTCGTATTCGACGCCTTCTCTCGTTGATTTTAATTAGCGAATAGCTTACATTATCTTAGTTTGTCAGGTAGTAGGATGGTGATATCAAAGTTGGACTATTAATAGTTTTGCGTGTTATATTCCAAATAATTACCACTGCTTGTAAAAAAAATCCAATGAGCGTTCAAAGGAATAACTGAATCTTCTAAAGATACAACTCAAGATAGATAGAAAACGTCTTCTAGCTTACAGATTCGTTGTGTCCGAATTTCGACCAAATATACTTGGGAGCGTATCACTTTTACCCCTGAGCGGCTTTGAGCCTCATCAACGCAGAGGTTCACGACTGAACTTATCGTCACTGTCGGATTAAATACGGACATAAATGATACATGAGTCCGTGGTTATTTTTTGACCCCGCACAAGAAAAGAATCTACTTTTAAATAGTAGGATTGGTATCTGGTCGTTCTCATGCTGCTGACGTGTAAATTAAAACGATATGTGGACCACTTTTAGTAAAGGAGGTTTCAAAATGGCTCGCATGGGGGTATTTCCGAGGGTCGCCGTCTTCAGGGCAGCAAGGATGCGAGTTGATGGAGACATGATGCCCGTCATATTAAGACGATGTCTGGGGTCAGCTATAACGAGCGGAGCGAGCAACGGGTCTGGGCGGAGCCCAGCCGCCGGAGGCAAATATTCAACTCGAATGTACAGTCAACAGAAGAAATTACCTGGCAGTTCTCTTGGAGGAGATGCAGGGATTTCGTTTTTGCCTCCAGATTTTAGTGCAGATGGAAGTGGAGGAGATGATGAAAGTGTATACGACTGGGCATTTGAACATACGTCAAAAGGTGCTAATTCACAAGGCCCAATGACAGATATTAGCTGTACTGTGTTGGATGAACATGGAAAAGTTGTAGGGGTTTCGAAGAAGTTCACAAGGAAAGAGTTTTTGGCAGAGCATAATTTGCATCCTCGAGATTTACGGAATATTGATAGTCCAAAAGTTCGATTGATTCCGTCTATTTTGGTTAGGAAAGATTGCATTTTGGTTAATATGCTAGACTTAAGAGCAGCTATACGTCACAATCAAGTGTTAATATTTGATTCTGTTGATAGGGGAAATAAAGCATTAACTGCAAAATTAAGCTTACTGGTTTATGATTTAGAGAACAAATTAGGATCATCTTCTAATAGGCATTATGATGATGTTAATGGATTTTCTACATCTCAATCGTACGAATTAAAAGCATTGGAATCGATTTTGATGCATGCAGTATCGAGCCTGGATATTGAATTAAAAGGACAATTATCAGTTTTGAATGGAATTCTTGTCAATTTAGAGGATCATGTTGATAGAGATTTATTACAAGAACTATTAGTTCGAAACAGGGCAATGTCATTATTTTATCAGAAGATATTATTAGTACGGAATGTTATTAATGAATTACTTGATAATGATGAAGATTTGGTTGCGTTGTATTTGAGTGAAAAAGTTGTTGGGATTGAAAGAGATCCAACTGACCATGCTGAAGCGGAATTACTACTGGAAGCATATTACAAACAACTGGATGAAATTGTTCAGCAGGCTGAGCAAGTTATTTCAAATGTTAAGAGTACTGAAGAGATTATAAATATCATGTTAGATGCTAATCGGAATTCGTTGATGTTATTTGAATTAAAAATTACAATTGGTACTCTTGGATTTACAGTAGGGATGTTTTTTGCTGCTTTGTATGGAATGAATTTGAAGAATTTTATAGAGGAGTCTGCATTTGGATTTGCTGGTACAATTGCTGTAATAACAGCAGTCTCGGCTATTGTGACTTATTTTAATTTTAAGAAACTAGCTGTTGTAAAACGAGTAACTTTAATTGGTCATGGCTCAGTGTCAGATTCACTTCATCGTCGAGCTGTTCAAGAACGAATTCTCCATGGATCTCAGAAACTCAAATCAGGATCTCCACTAGCTTCCCCGCAATTTCCTCGTAAACGATTCTGGTTTTTTTCCCGCAAACGACCTCGCAATAACGAATACGATCAACACAAACGGGCTATTATGTGGAGGTGGCTAGTTGAAAAACGTGATACATAACCAACGTTTCTATTTGACTTATATTCACGCTTGCATTAATGTTTATTTATTGTAGAATTAATATAATTCTAAAGTATGTATCGTAATGAGATTGGTTTCCAGGTGTGAAGGATCTACCTCACATTCTGTGAAATGGATTAAATTATACAAAAAAAAGCTTTGCTAGTTCGTTACTGGCAGCTTCTACGTCACTACTGAGAATAGTTATGGATCCTACAAACCGCTCGATATCTGAAGGAACTGTTTGTGGAATGTCACTAGGTAGTACGACGAGATCCGATCGAAGATGCTTGAGAACATGGGAAATTCCTATCTGAGTTTCGCATGGAATGACTTTAAAATTTTGTTCTGGTGGGATCTGAGCACGCAGTTGAACACAAGAATCTCCTGAAACGTTGGGTGTGAGCACAATCACAAGATCTGAATATTTGTCCAGCAGTGGGCCGAGAGGGACCCCATTCTCCAGCAATTGCTATGGATAAGTTAGCGATTTCTACAATGCCTCCGGCGGCTGGGCTCTGCCCAGACCCGTAGCTCCGCTTCGCGGAGTTGCGTACGGTTCGCACTACCTACCTTGGACACCACTAATGCGATTTTGGCAGACGATTTCGTAGATTTCACTCTGGCACTCTCTTGACCTTCTCGCCGGCTTGCAGCGTTTCCAGAGTCAGCTGTGAAGGTGGTGTAAACATAATAACCAACTCCAATGACCACCGATAGAGCTGCTATTGGACCTGCCCAGGACCTGCGGGAACGGGTAGATGGTTCCGAACCGGCCATTTTAGAACACCTATTTCTCTCAATTGAAAGCAAATTTCTCAAAATCTCTCGCTATCTACTGATTATATCAATAATCAGAATCCAACTGGCGAGATCAAAGTTATTTAGTCTTTCAAATGTCAAATTTCACCCCGCAGAAATGTCCCCTGATAAGCGCTTCCCAACATATCAATTGTGGGTTAGGTCAATTTGTTGGGGGTAGCCGACACAGCGGTAAATCTCGGTTAGCCGAGGTAAATTTTAACTGATCGTAGGAGAGTTGATTAACGAGGTGTATTGTAGTTAAAATTTATGTCCACAATTGACTTCTAACAATGATATTATCGTAATACATGAGTAAATACTACCCTACCTGATCGAGTCACTATTTATTGATAAGGCCTTAAGGTTATCTGCATGATGCATGCAGGGCAAAATAGTTTCTAAAGGATAAACTATTGAACTAGGAAGAACGCAGTGATTCTTCTATTTTTATATTACACAAATAGCAGTTTAATTCATGTGAAAAAGTTTCAACAAGAGCTAGTTTTTCAAATGAATATTCAGAAAACACCTGTAGAACACAATATCCTGTTTAAGGACTAGCCGTCTCACCACCATCCCAAATAAGCATCAACCCAATTGTTTCAGCAGGGAATCAAATTCATTCTGTAACTCAACTCGCTGAAGTTATGGTAGCAGTTTAAAATATATTACTCTTCCACATCTTTGTAATGATACTTCCAAAGTTTTGATTTCTAATACTAGCCGCCCGCGCGCAACCATTCTCGAGTAAGCACTTAACGCGTACCGATATCTCAGCTCAGTCACGATCATTAAAATGGACCTTTTATCTCAAAATGATTTCCTCTTCACAGCTGTTACTAGTCATATCAATCATATATATCGAATATTGAAAGCCATTTCGGTTACTGGTAAAGATGCGTCAATTACAGTATCAGATCAAGGTTTGAAAATTTCCGTTGAAAATCGCTCGAGGTCATGTCAAACGCATTTATTTCTGAATCAGAGCCTTTTCTCAATTTATAAATTTCAACCAGAAAATTATCTGAAGAGTAATGGTCAAGATAATGAGAGTGAAACGACAAACTCTCAACCACTTGATTCAAGTTCGGCTAATCACTTGGTAGCGACTTTCAATATTTCACTACGTGCATTAACTGGTTGTTTACATACTTTCAACAATCTACGGGATACTAATAGTAATAACTCAAGTTATGGATCTAAGTCCTCCACGAATACTTCCAGTGATTATCACAGACGAAAACCAGGTTTCGGTCCTAATGATGAAATTGTTGAAAATAATCAATGTCTTTTCGTTTATCGTGGGCCTGGCTACCCCTTTATGATCTATTTCAACCAAGGTCTCAATTCTTCAATTACTACAAAATGTGAACTTGAAACGTATGATTTAGATGGTTCTGTAGATGTTCGTGAAAGTTTGGACAACTCTGATGATGATAACTATGCTTTTGCTGATACAATAACTATTGATCCATCTACAGTTGTCCAAAAGGTTATTCTGAAAGGAAAAGTTATGGGAGAGATTCTTAAAGAGCTTGATTCTATAGGTACAAATATCGTGACTATCCGGGCTTCTGCTAAGACTGCCCCTCATTTTACCTTTATCAGTCATAGCGATCTAGGAATATCCCAATATAACTTTCCTAACGATCCCCAAATACTTGATGTTTTCCTGGTTGCCCCTCCTGGTCATTTATATGACAGCCTAGACTCTCTCATGAACAATGAAGATTATGATGACAGTAATTGGATTGTTGAAAACAGTTACAACTTCGACACTTTGAATCTCGTATGTGATACAGTATTCCTTGCCAAAAAAATTAATATCCGCTGTGATTCATCTGGAGTTATGTCTATACAATCTCTTTGTGAAACTGAACCTGACTGTCAAAGCTACATTGATTTTCGTTTTCTTCCCGTTGAAGGCTGATCTTCGATCTAACTCATGCAGGGAATTTCCCTGCAGGGCTTTCATGTGCGAGGCTCGGCTCGTACGGCTAAGTGCTTCTGATCTGAAAAATTTTGTGCAGATCGTAATCCTTACCCTGAAACTTTCCAAGAAGTTAATGAACTTTCTCCGAATCAAACTATTACTACTACCTCTTCACCATTATTCTCATCTTCCTGGTCTCATTACATTCTCACCATGAGTTCAGAAATTGATAGCAAGAAAAGAAAATTGTCCGAGGAACAACTCGAATTTTCAACAAAAAAACAACGACCAGAACTATCTTCGGAAGCTAGTCAATGTTTCTATAAAGCATCAGCATCTTTATACGTCTCTCTAGCACCAATATATATTAATGATCCAATTTTAGGTATTAAATCTCAACATTTAGATCCCCTATTAATGACATTTTTTCCAGAAGCTGGTGGTGTGGTATTAGCTCATTATAATTTACAACTATGCGGTCAAGACAAGAAACCGACCAAGAGAGCACCTCCTACTTTTACAACTGATTCAGATGGTGAAGAAATTGAAGAAAAGCCTGCTCCTCTGGCAGTTGCTAAAGTCATGTACGATAGTCCCTTTGCATTTATGTGGATCACTGTGGATCTACTTATCTGGAAACCTTCTGCGGGCGATGTTGTTGAAGGTTGGATTAATATGCAATCTCCATCTCATATTGGTTTATTAATCCATGACACTTTTAATGCCAGTATCAAAAGGGATGCCATTCCAAGAGATTGGAGATTTATTCCTAATCAAGAAGATGAGACTGTTGAGGACGAAGAAGAGGAAGAAGTTACTGTTGAAGATGAAGCCACTCAATCTGTAGTTGAAGATGAATCTACTAATAACACTAATGGTTCTTCTCCCAATAATGACAGAAAATCGTCTCATGTTACACCCCCTCGCTCGCTCGGTTATTGGGTTGATGGTGACGGGTTACGAGTTGATGGAAAACTCAATTTTACTGTCAAAGTATTCAATGTGTCTGGAAGAACTGTTTCGGTTCAAGGTTCATTACTGAAACCGGGTGCTGTAAAGGAAGATTTGACTCAGCCATTCAAGCGCGGTGAAGATGAAGTCATTGATATTCCTCAGCGTAAGGGCAAACATGTCACCTTCTCTGAGTCGGTTGAAGAATCAGAAGCGAACAATGACACATCATCGAAGAGTAGTGATGAAGCTGAATCGGATTAACCCAGCCCCTTTTGCATGAAGTATATATCTCTTACTTGTATTTTATATTTATGAATTTAATTATTAGTAATTATCTGACTAATGCTGCTTAGCGGAAGAGGTAATCCAAGTTGCAATTGGATATTCTGTCGCGGACATTTACCTGGCATTGATTTGTTGGTAGAAGATGGCATAGACTCCGCGGAGCGGAGCAACGGGTCCGGGCAGAGCCCGGCCGCCGGAGGCAAGGGTACGATATGGACGAAATATAAATAAATTATGAATTAGAAAAATAAAAATACAAAATTAAATGATTGTTAACTCTTCGTAAAATCATTAGTTATCTAGCTCCAATGGGAACTCTAGGTTCAGTTCGAGGAGGAGATAATACTTCCATTTCACCTAATGCTCTTTCTAATTCACCAAGAAATCGTAAAAAGGAAGTACTGGATCCTTTTTCTTGAGTAAAGACAGCTCGCGTTCCTCCTTGCATGGGGTAAACATTGATACGGAATTTGGATGATCGCATAGAAAGAACATTTCTTGATGAAATTACTGCAGTTACTGTTGACGTAACAGCATCTTCGTTGATTTGAGAGATGCCGTACTTTTGCCAGTCTTCCAGGACTTCAACAATGATATGTCTCATGGTGGTTACGGAGGATGTCGAGAAGAGGGTTTTGGTAGCCTGGGATTTTTTGGATGATGATGTAGTGGAATTGGAATATTGGGGTTGTGGATTCAACATCTTCATAAACCAATTTTGTTTAACTTCATTTGATTTGCCAGATGAAGTTCGAGTACCAGAGGCAGTTTGTTGAGGTGGTGCTGGAGCTGGCCGGGTATTTTGTAAAGGTTGGATTGTTGATGGAGGGGGTGGTGGTGGCGGTCGACGGGGGTTGAGAGTGAGTTTTCTAAACAACGAAGTAGCAGCATTAGTTTTGGAGGATCCATTTGAAGTATCTCTTGATTTTGAGTTGGAGTTGGAGTCGTTAGATGTTATCATGATATTATTCGATTTAACAGCTAAAGGTTTCCTAGTTGGTTGAGAAGATTGAATTGGCTTTGGTGGGACAGTAGAAGCGTTGGTAACGTTGGTGGTAGCTACTGTTCTTTTAGTTGGTTGAATTGTCTTGGTAGTGACTGGAGAAGGATTGGTATTATTTCTACTGTTTTTGGTGGGATTAATGTTAGTCGATTTTTTTGGAGATGGTGGAGGTGATAATGATAAAATAGGTGCTTTTTTGTTTTGATTTGGTTTAGGAACAGGAATTGCAGCTGAAGGTGTTCTATACGCAGCAAATCCAGTATGACTTCTTGCTTTGAAACTTTCAGTTTTAACTAAACCAGAAATCTGAAGTCGACTAGATTCTTTAGCCGGGACATGAGTTTGAGTGGGGATGCTAGAAGCAACTAATTCTCTCTTCTTCGGCTTATGGGAAGGAATATCTTTGTCTCTGAAAAATCCATTATTAAGTATGCTATCAAAATCTTCTTCAACAGCCTTTGATGTTGGTCGTTTGTAAATCTTCAAATCAACTTCTTCCTCAATTGCATCAGCAAATCTATCTTCTTCGAAAATCATTGGCAAAAAGTATGGAGTGGTAGTTGAAGTAGTGGAAGTTTCAGAAACTGTAGAATAAGCAGAATAAGGACGAGAGCCAGGTTCAACAGAATTGACTTCATGCTCACCTAGAGAGAATGCACGTTTCTCAGTAGTAGCTAGTTTAGGTGGTTTAATAGTACTGATAGGATCTGATACAGCTCTATCACTGGGTTTAGATGGGATTTCAACTACTGTAGATGTAGCAGATGCAAAGAATGCATGCTCACATAAGGAAGCTAGTTCTACGGATGCTCTTTTATCAATGAAATTGAAATCTTCATCTGGAGTTAATTGAGGGGTGGTGGTTGCTATTGATTTAGGTTTAACGATTGGTAAAGGATCAGTCTGAATGGATTGTTGCTGTTGTTGTGGAGTTGATGTTCCTGATGATTGATTGTGTTTAAGATAAGATGATGACAGTCTTTTTCTAACAAACGCAACATTACGACGATGACTAGAAGAAGCAGTAATTACTGAGTTTACAGACGTATTTCGAGAATGGTTTTTAGAATGTGAAACAGTATTAGTTCGAATATTCTTTTTGGTAACTGAAATTTGACTACTACGCCTTCTATGATGTTGATGTTGTTGTCTTTTTGTTAAATCATCTTTTTCCGGTTTAGATTTGACATGTTGATCTTCAAGATGATCATGCCTATATTTCATTAATAAACAGTAAAAGGTTTTCTCAGAATTAGGACCGGGCGCTAATAATTTACTAATAACAGATTGCTTAGAAGCACCATGCCATAGAATTTGTAAATTTTTTAATATTTCCGGATCAATTTCTGAAACGTTCTTAACTGGTCTATCAGCATTTGCAAATGTTGGATTGATTGTATGATGATGACGAGGATGATGCATATTTTTCTTACCAGATGGATATTTTCTTAATAAAGGATGACGAAGAATTTCATTCATTGAAATACGTTTATTAGGATCAACTCGAAGCATTTTCCAAATTAAATCTTGTGCTTCACTAGAAATATCACTAGGCATGATAAATTTACCAGTCTGTACTTTGAGTAATAATTTTCTAATATTATCATCATCAAATGGTAAATGACCAGTTAATAATGCGAATAAAATAACCCCACAAGACCAAATATCACTAGGGGCTCCATGATAATTCTTACCAGCAACAATTTCAGGTGATGCATAATGAGGAGATCCACATGATGTTTCTAACATTCTATCAGAAGTTTCTAATGCAGCCATACCAAAATCAGCAATTTTTATATTTCGATTTTTATCGAGTAATAAATTTTCTGGTTTTAAATCACGGTGACAGATATTAAATTTATGACAATAATCGACACCATAAATGATTTGTCTGAAATAATTAATTGCTTCTCGTTCATCAAGGCGTCCTTTTTTAATTAAATAGTCGAATAATTCACCACCTTCAACATATTCTAAAACTAAATATAATTCACCTTTATTTTCCCAAACATCATATAAAGCCATTACGTTTGGATGTTCGATTAATTTCATGATAATGACTTCACGTTCGATACCATAAGGTAAGCCACCAGCATCTTTTGATTGATCTGAGCCGTATTGAGTAGCGCCAGAATTGCCATTACCATTAGCATTATTACTACCACCATTACCATTACCATTACCATCATCACTTAACGCCTTTGGAACAATCTTCACGGCCGCTAATTGACCAGTCAATGCATGTTTTGCTAACCTTACTCTACCAGAACTACCTCTACCTAAAGTTCTTCCTAATCTCCAAGGACCAACGTGACTTTTGGATCGTTTACTAGCACTTGAATGATTTGAAGTTTGTGATAATCTATGATTGGCTTTTATGATTGTATCATCAGTTGAATTCATATTAGTAGCAGCTTGAGCTGCTGCTATTGCTATAGTAGTCATTATCTGATTGTTAGAGACGAATATGAGTTGACATTAATCATCAATTTACTTACAAACTACTTTTAATATCTCGTTGTCAAGTATAAAGAAACAATCAATCTCAATTCCAATATAAAACAATGCGCCCTCCACTGACGATCAATAATCAATTACTAGCGCTCACTCACGCTCACTTACACTAGCTCTATTCACAATGTAAAATTCTTAAATCATTCATGCACCATTGGCATTTCTTAAATTCCTCTACTGATCCTCACTGTCTCTGTCAATTAATCATATAAAAAAGAAAATAAATTTCAACTGATCGTAAATACTTTGAGTTGCCCTGTCATTTTGGATCGGTGGGTTCTGAGTATTATTGTTTGTACATTTGATGCGGCGTGGTGAGGAATGTAGTATGCATATACATTTTAATTGCAGGGAAACCAATGGTTGATATTGGGATTGGAGTATTAGGAGGAATGAGATTAGTGGAAGTAGGAGGTGTGGTCTTAGATAGATATGGGTGGTGAGTATTGAGCTAGCGTTTGTTATATGCTGTCTTGCTGTTTCTCGACTTGTCAGTTTGCACTTTGCACTTTGCACTTCGCACTTCTCTCCTCTCTCCTCTCTCCTCTCTCCTCTCACTTCTCACTTCTCTTCTCACCTCTCACGCCTTATCCCAAATCATATCACATCTCTTATTTTCATTTATCCTATTTCAATCTGCCTCACTTCATTATTTCCAGTGCTGCGGTAACCAACCTCTCTCTTCCTGCATTGCTAAGTGAATCGCGTATCAGACGCGTTCGCGCAAAACATTCGCTAACTCGTGACCCTTACCGCTACCGCTAAACCACCCTAAAGCACGGTTCACCTCACTCCTCCAAAACGCGTCTCATCCCTCCTCTCATCATCTCACATACCTCTCTATCTATTATCAGCATATCATCTCAAAATAGGAAATATTCACACTCTAACAAACAAGCGGACCATTGTCCACATCCTTCACAATAACTCCACAAAACGCGAAACTACTCCACAAACCACAACCACTAACCACAACTACTTCATACCCTACCCATCTCATAACACTTTCTCTCTAGCCACCCTCACCACCATCTCAAATATCACTCCTCTCCATTCCCATATCAGCTTCACTTCCTCTGTTGATCCTAGCCAACAACTGCTGCTGCCCTCGTTCGCCTCCGGCGGCGGCCGGGCTCTGCCCGGACCCGTTGTGGTCGCTCCGCGACCATCCTCTCTCCACGCCCCATTGTGCATTCCATTGGTCTGTGCAATCCCTCACTTGCTCTCTCATTCCAACCTCCTCGTGATTATGCCTATCTGCGATCAGACCCTCCTATACACTGCATAGAACGCCTATAGAACTTACTTACATGCACGATTGTTCCTTAACTGAAATTTACCAACAACACCAACAACACCCTCCATCTACCTTCACAATTCTTAGTACCGCCGTACTGTTGGCTACGGCTGGCCTGAAACTAATCATTACAGAAGCAGTAGCAGAAGAAGTAGTAGCTGTACTACGAGTGAGAGCTCAATGACAACCACTTCCACTTCTTATATCTAAATATATGTATGCATATGCTAAAGGGTCTCTAAGAATATATATTATGTGCTCTGCCTCCACTGCCAATATATAGATCTTGTAACTTTTAATAGTATAACCAACAGGGTACGCCTCAAATCTTTGCACATACCACCTATACAACCTAAATAGAACATATATTTATAACCTGCCTGAGCCTCAATACATAGTGCAATTATTAAATAAAATGTACACCAAGAAAGTCTTCAGCTGTTATAATTTAAATCACTACAAAAAATTATCTATATCTGTCATAGCAACTGTTTATATTCTTTCTTACAATATTGAAAGATTATATACTATGTCTATCTTTTAGCTCCACACCCACAATCCCACCATTCGCTGCTATATACATACGCTAATACTACCAACTGCTCAAAATCAACACAGCATTAATAATTGCCCACAAACATTTACCTGAGTTGATTTTACTCCACCCCCTTCTCTCCTCACATAAATCGATTATCAAGATAAGATAATTAGATAAGATAATCAGATAAGGGTTAGGTCAGAATAATCCCGATAAACCCCAGGCCCCATCTCCCACTCCCATCTCCCCTACCGGTAATCACGGAGATATGGACAACTGATTAAAGTAAAGAAATATCCGAATCACCCGTCAAACTAATCAGAATGAATTCCATCACCCAACCCAAAATCAAACAAAAGAACCTCACTAACTAAATTTAACTCAGTTACTAGTATAATACTTGGCTTCTTTTAAATCATCTTCAC
Source organism: Sugiyamaella novakii (assembly GCA_030575175.1). Lineage (NCBI taxonomy): Eukaryota > Fungi > Ascomycota > Dipodascomycetes > Dipodascales > Trichomonascaceae > Sugiyamaella > Sugiyamaella novakii. The sequence goes on from JAJMIH010000054.1 coordinate 27,691, forward strand.
CCCCAACCTTCCCCTTGATAGTCTGAGTTCATCTAACCACAATAACTCAACCAACAACTAACCATTTACAACTAAAATATTAAAACGCTTAGCCATTTATCAACGCAACGCTGGTAGCCTAATACTCCCAACCAACTGACGGCTAAATAAATATCAGCTAGCCCTAATACAACTCTACTGAGCTGAGCGATATTTAGTTACATATAACTCCTTACCTACTGATTCCAGTACTATAATAATATTAATGACACATTCATTACTAATAGTCACATTCACTCACTGAACGAATATCTCAAGATCAAGAAACTTCGTTGTTATATTTTCATATCTACTCTTGTATCTTTCTGTGCCTCTCTAAGGCGTATCGTATCTCTATAAGATTATTGACTGTCATATCGCCGTTTAATATTCACCCGCGGGCGCGCTCAACTGTTAGACTGCCCTGCCTGCCTACCCCTACATTCTGCCTCCCGAATCCCCGAGTAATTACCTATTTTGCAACCTTCGTGCCACGCACGACCTACCACTGTATCCTACCTTCGCCTACGCCTACGTCTACGCCTACTCACGTCTCCCCGTTCACTCCACTCACTCCACTCACTCTCTCCACGGCACGGCAACCCGGAAACTCCAAACAACGCCAACAACCCCTTACACTACATTAGTACTCTGCCTAAAACAACAACCGTTTAACGTTTTTTGTCAGTAACCCGCTTAAAAGATAGATATTGTTGAACGAGTGAAGGTATAAATCTCCAGACAATTTACTATTTCATACTTACCTTCACTTTCACCACTACATTACGTTTGTGATTTTAGTGTCTAATCACTGCCCCTTTTTTTGGATTTCCTCTGTTTGAGAGAATATTTCTTCGCATCTTCCCCTTCATAGCATATCAAAATGTCCACTTGGAAACTGACCAAAAGTGAGTCTTGTACTTTATGCCTCCGGCGGCCGGGCGCTGCCCGGACCCGTTGCTCGCTTCGCTCGTTATCCACGTCCTCCGCGCAGCGGAGCTACGGGTCCGGGCAGAGCCCGGCCGCCAGAGGCATAACTCGTTACTCCTTGAACAACTACTAACCTGGTCGTAGAATTAAAGGAGACTCATCTGTCTTCAGCATTTTCTCCAAGATCTTCTTCGTCAAGTGCAAGTGATACATCTCCAAATGGTAAAGGGTCCTCTTCAGGGATCTCATCCGCTTCTTCTTCTGCTGCCGATTTGAGTAGTACTAATAGAACTCCTCTGAGTTTTGTATCAGTAACTGCTGGCCATCATTCTCCAGGGAGAAAAATCCCTAATTCAAGCGCTTCTTCTTTGGAAACTATATCAAGTAATGGTGCTAATACTCAAACTCCAGGGTCTCCCTCTGCTCTTGCATTATCTTCTTCCGTATCTTCTTCTGTCTCTTTAAAAGACTCATCATTGTCTGCAGCAGGTTCTGTTAATGATGATATGATCAAGGAAGGTGATCCTTCTACTTCAACTTCTACTATAACCCCTGGATTACTCAGCGTTTCAATCACAAAAGCAGTGGGCTTAAGTCTACCGCCAGGTAATATATGGCCAAACTATATTTTAAACGCTACTGCTAGTGGCAGTGGTTCTAGCTTAGGACCTTCTTCTTTACTTCATTCATCCGCTGGTGGGAATTCCATCTCTCCAAGGAAACAACATCTTGTAAATCCTTCCAATTTACAATTACAAAGAGATAAACAGACTGGTCTTGGTGGTAGAAGAAGACCCCCTCCAATTTATATTGTTTTGGAATATGATAAAACTCAAGTTATTTTAGATGCAGTAAATGGTACTGTAGATTCTCCAATATGGGATAAAGTATCGAATTTCGATGTTTCTCGTGTGGAATCTCTTAGTATACAGGTATTTGCAAAGATTCCTGTAACTGTAAATATGGATGGTACTTCATCAGTTGGTGCTGGGGGTTCTGTTATAGTTGGTGGTGAATCTCCCTTTACTCCTCCTCAGCAAGCAAGTAACAATTCTAATGGTACAATAGGTAACAATCTAAACAGTGAAGTTTTACGTAAAAAGGGATATCAAGAAATATTCCTTGGAACTTGTAAAATCGACGCTGATTTATCTAAATCTGCTATTTGTGATGGCTGGTTACCATTATCTTCTGGCACTGGTAAAATTCAAGTTCGCATTGATTTCAAACCAAATAAAAACAATAAACATCTTACTATTGAAGACTTTGATCTTCTTAAAGTAGTTGGTAAAGGTTCATTTGGTAAAGTAATGCAAGTCAGAAAAATTGATACCAGACGTATTTATGCATTGAAAACTATCCGTAAAGCACACATCATCTCTAGATCTGAAGTTAATCATACTCTAGCTGAACGTACAGTTCTTGCCCAAATTGACAATCCATTTATTGTTCCATTAAAATTCAGTTTTCAATCTCCCGAAAAGCTCTATCTTGTACTAGCATTTGTTAATGGAGGAGAACTATTTCATCATCTTCAAAGAGAAGGAAGATTTGATCTTAATCGATCAAGATTCTATACTGCTGAACTTTTATGTGCTTTGGAATGCTTACATGAATACAATGTTATTTATCGAGATTTGAAACCTGAAAATATCTTATTAGATTATACTGGTCATATTGCTCTTTGTGATTTTGGATTATGTAAACTAAACATGGCCGGTCAAGAAAAGACAAATACTTTCTGTGGTACTCCTGAATATCTTGCCCCTGAGCTTTTACTTGGACAAGGCTATACTAAAGTTGTGGACTGGTGGACTTTGGGAGTTTTATTTTATGAAATGTTGACTGGATTACCACCATTCTATGATCAAGATACGAATGAAATGTATCGTAAGATCTTACAAGATCCACTTCGATTTCCTGATGATATGGATCGAGAGGCGAGATCTTTATTAACTGGCTTACTTAACCGAGATCCTAAGAAAAGATTAGGAGTTAATGGAGCTGGAGAAATTAAAGCTCATCCATTTTTCGCTCAAATTGACTGGAAGAGACTTATGAATAAAAAATATGCTGCTCCATTCAAGCCTTCTGTCGAAAGTGCCACTGATACTAGTAATTTCGACCAAGAATTTACTAGTGAAGTACCTACTGATTCAGTTGTGGAAAAAGACTTCTATCTTTCAGAAAGTGTTCAACAACAATTTGGTGGATGGACATATACCAATACTGATTCTAAACTCGCCAGTTCGGGGAGATGGTAATTTTTGATCATATTCCGTTTATGTATACATAGTTATGGACATTATTACGTTTATATAATTGACATATTTGTTTCCCTTCCTTTCGTTTCATGCCTCCGGCGGCTGGGCTTCGCCCAGACCCATTGCTCCGCTCCGCGGAGAGAGCGTCTATTAAATAAATTATCTGGCGTTTTTTAAAGACAAATATGCATTCCAAAACACCCCTACTGTCGAAGAAAGAGGAATCTGCAAATGCTTCGGCATGACCATGAAATTGAAGAACTGGGTAGCCGGCCAAACTACGTAATTGAGTCCTAATGTCGGTAAATATACTGTCTTCAGTTTCGTGGCTACGGCTACTTTGTCTCCTCCTTCTAGAACTACGGTCATGTAACTAAGGAAGCATGCTAATGCTGAAAGGTGTTAGTTGTCTAAACTCAATCCGAGAGCACCAAGTGACACCTCCAGACGATGCCCGACCGTTATTACTTACATATCGGAGAGAAACATAACTGGTCAGTAAGTACTCGTTTCAGAGCCGAAAGAAATTTGTTATCTTCATTGTAAGATCCATTCAAGAATGCATACCAGGGAGATTGGAAAAAGGAAATGATAACTCCCCAGACAGAAAATAGGGCTAATCTACGGAAATGAAATACCTCTGGTTGCGAAGCTGGCAGTCCAGGGCGAGCCGCAGCTTCATGATCCTCATGATCTTCGAGCAGGAGATCTGGATCTAGGCCTAATTCCAATAAATCATCGTCTTCCTCGTCAAGGATTACTCGACGGGGGCGTCCCTTTTCAAGGATATATTTCACAAAAACGGTACTTCGCTCAGGGCGGGCTTCTGGCTTGAATGCAACCATCGAACGCAGGGTTTGAGCTAACGTGTCGGCAAGCCCGTACAGTAACAGATTTGTAATCATCATTGTGAGTAGAGCATGCTGGGCATATAATTTTGTGAATCGTAAAGTCAGTCTAATCAGCCATGCTCCGTACATGAGGATGATTCCCCAGTTGAGCAGCGGGACTCGCAACACTCGAATTTCGGTGATGATATCAATGATTTCGTCTTTGGCAAAGATGAGGTACTCTTTGGTGGATGCAAGTTTATCCTGGATTCTTTCTTTTAGACTGGGTTTCCGAGGGGTCGGATCTGAAGAGAAGTTAGTACGTATATCACTTAACAGCTCGCAAAACGAGCACAACGGGTCTGGGCAGAGCCCAGCCGCCGGAGGCCTGTTCAAGGGGCACATACAACTACCACCGATGATCCGGCCAGGACGGCCTAATATATCGGACCCGGTTAAGACGGGCATTATTTGAGAAGGGTTGAGAGAAAGGGAAAAGGAGGTTAAAGGGAGAATAAATAACGAGAGTTGTCAAATAATAAAGTGAGAGGTGAGGAAGGCAATGGGATGTCTGGCGATAAGAATACTAAGTGGCTAACCCTAGTCCTTATCTAGAAGCGAAGGGGCGTGACGATCGAATTTGACTGATCGACAGGGTGATATGATTTACGTTACCCCCTGAAAATATTATTACGAAACGTTTATGAGTCTAGAGATAAATATAATATATATATGCTTAAAAAAATAGAACAATAGATGAAAATAAAGATGCAAGAGTTTTAGTTAATTTTTATACCTCCTCCCTTACTGACGCCCTTTTCTTCTTTCCTCCTTGAGTTCCGATTTTCAAAAATAATGACAAAACTAAACCAACTGCCCCGATACCAATAGCAAACCAATATCCTGCTCTATATCCTTTTAAAAGCTCTGCAGGTGTAGCGTTTAGTTGATCAGGAACAACTGCTGCTACAACTGAACTTCCAATAGCAAGTCCTAAAGCAGTAGCTAATTGGAGACAAGTATTGAAAACTCCGGCAGCCGTTGATTGTAATGAACTATCAACAGTTGAAAGCGCATGCATATTACAAACATTATATGCTAAATCAGCACCTACAACCACCAAGAGTAGTCCTGGGAATGGAAGCGCCCAATAAAGAGTATGTTCGCCAACAAACGACCAGAGTATTGCTGATACAGTAAATGAAAGCATGGCTATTAATAACAAAATACGACCAGGTATTTTATGTAATACCAACCCGGCAAATACATTGACAGCTATACCACCAATTGCCATTGGTAGAAAATAAGCAACTGTTAAAATTGGACTGGTATGACGGACATTTTGGAAATATAACGTGGCATAATAAGATACCACACCAGTAAACGACATCCAACCACACACAATAGTAGCCATACATAAAGCAAATCCTGGAGCTAACCAAATATGCATTGGCATTAAAGGACGAGCTGGAATATAAATTTCATAAACACAGAACAAGGCAATAACCAAAGCACCAATGAACAAACAAACGAGAATATAAGGAGTCTTCCAACCTTTTTCTGTGGAATCCCATTGCGAAAGAGCAAATACAAATAATGTAAATCCGGAAATCGTTAAAAATGCTCCAGCATAGTCGATCTTCTTCAAAGAGTCTATTAAAAATCTTTTATCCATATGTGGATCGCTTTTTGGAAGAAAAAACCATCCAGCGATAGTAAGAATGAGATAAATAATTGCAAAGAAATAGAGAGAAGATTCCCAATTTAAAATTTCTGTAGAAATGCCACCAGCTAATAAGCCAAACACAAATCCTAAAGGTGCACCACTGGAGAAAGCAGCCAGGGCAAAATTACGTCTTTTTCCTGGAAGATATGCTGAACCTAGAATACCTACAGCTGCAGTTACACCAGCAGCGCCTGCAACTCCTTGTAGAGCTCTCAAAATTGTAAATCCAATATAATTCTTAGCCAGACCAGCCCCTAAAGACATCAAAGCAAAGAATCCATAACTGAATAAAACCATCCTTCTACGACCTAAAGTATCTGCTAACTGACCCATCAGAAGTAAAAATGCACCAGTAGCTAGAGAGGAGGCGGACATTGTCCAACTCAACGTACCAGCCGCTACATCGAATTCCTCACCAATTCTTGGTAATGCAATATAAAGTACACCATTATTACTACTTCCCAAAACAGGAGCCATAGTAAGAATAAAAACGCACATTATTTCCTGGAAAGTTGATTTGAAGCATGCTGGTCTCTTCATAGCTAATTCACTGAGAGCTGAAGCATTTGTGGGGACTTTTGATAAAACCGTACTGAGCTCTGGTTTTTCCGCTTCTCCTTCATTATATTGATTAACCTGGTTTTCAGAAGCAATTTCAGAGTTCAGACCTGAATTTTTTTCTTCCACAGACATCGTAATAGATAATTGGTTCCATGTTCGAGTATTTTCTCGGTCTACTTCACCTATAGATGGAGGTCTAGATGGTTCTGCTTGGGAATCATCTTCTATTATCATTTTGTCTGTGTATGTCTTTCAAATAGACGAACTATGATAATATCAATAAAAATCTCAAGGGTAAGATAATTACAAATAGATCAAAGAGATATAAGGCACTATCGGATGATCGATCCGAATTCCGAAAACAGGTGGTATTTGAAATGAATAAGTTTCTAGAAAGCAATAAAAGAAAGTTTTGGAAATATACAACCAGGAAATTAATGCAAATAATTCCAACAAATAAAAATAGTCTGTTCCCTGTCTTATACTTGAGAAAAAATGAAGTAAACAAAATTCTATCCGCCGAGAAAGTCGGGTATCGACGAAAAAATCTGTCGATCATTCCGACGCGGCTATCTCTTTTCCCATCATTACCGAATCTGAATAGACAATTAACAACTTTTTATGCATCCTGCATCCTGTAACCTTAAATATGATCCGATACACCCCCTCTGATAGCTCAGCGGTAGCATCAGGCTTCACCAAGAGTCCAACATATACCACCTTGGTTTGGAGAGAAAACACCTTTTGAATATCCTCTGCAACCACCAAAGATTTGTCACTGACAGCCAAACAATAGCTCCCTGCAAGTACAAATAACCAGTAACGCGGTTGAGAGCCCCCAGCTGGTTGGCTTGGCGAAAGCAATCAAGATTTTTGTATTCTTTCTTCTCAACACCCAATAATCTTCTGTTACACACCACAGTCTATATTAAATACATCATCAGGTTATTCTATCAGAGAATTTAAATGGAACAATATCCGCGAAAGGTGTAATTCGATGCTCAAAACCTGACGAGAAAGTACTGTTAACAGGAGTAATATTTTGACTCTTATACCCAGAGAACATATATAAGGATATCACAGGTAATATCGTTTACCATAAGATCGCACCAGAAACAAATGTGTGAAAGTCCCTGCATAAGCCTCATCGTCCCTGAAGTTTTCACCTGGGTATGGGTTATCTGGGTTAGGAGAAAATAAATATTTCCAAGTGTGAAAAAGTCATGAAGAGAAAGAAAATGGCTGTTGATCTGAATTTCTAGATTTAACAAAAAAATAGTGCACGAAAATGTCAGACAAAGTTCGCTATTATCTTGAACAATCAATAGCGGAATTGGAGGACCTCCGTAAAAAAGAGCTGTTCTCCAAACAAGAACTGGCTATCATTATGAGAAAAAGAACAGATTTTGAGCATCGAATTAGTGGTAGAACAGTGAAGCCAAGAGACTTTCTCAAATATGCCGAATATGAGATTAATGTTGAGAAGTTGAGGAAAAAGAGAGTGAAAAGATTAGGAAATAAAGATGCTGGCGGTAAATCGGGGATTTCTGACTGGGCAGGACCAAGAAGAGTTATGTTTATATTTGATAGGGCTACGAGGAGATTTGCTGGAGACCTTCAATTATGGTTACAATATCTTGAATATGCTAAACAGCAAAAGGCTATTCATATCATTAATAAGATATTTACTACCATGTTACAATTACATCCCACGAAGCCAAAGCTATGGATTTTGGCGGCCAAGCATGAATCAGATGAAAATGCATCTATGAAAGCGGCCAGATATATTTTACAGAGAGCATTACGATTTAACTACGATTCAGACTTACTTTGGTTGGAGTATATCAAATTGGAACTTATTTATGTTAGTAAAATTCTTGCCCGTAGAAAGTTATTAGGACTTGATCTTGACGGGGAGCGAGAAGAGGTAGAAGAGAAGGAGCAGGAAGGAGAAGAGCATATTGAACTTCCTGATGTCAAAGAACAATTAAAAGACGATCTGAAATCATTGCCAGAAGCGGATATGTCTATGCTAGGTAATCAAGAGAGCAATCCAGCACTTCGAGGAGATGTAGCATTAGCTATATATGATGCGGCGATGGAATCATTTAAGGCAGTTGAGAGGAAATATGACCTCTCGGTGAAGATTATTAATCTTTTTGATTCATTCATTGATCTCGATAGGGGATATCTTTGCAAGCATGTGATTGATTATATTAATAGTGGTTCTACTAGCAGTGACGAAACACGCTTCCTTGCTATTGTTCTTCCTATTCGTCATGTAGATCACGAAGACCCAACATTCCCAGATATGATTAAGTTAATGATCACTCGATATAATAAATCGACATCGAGCGAGGAGAAGACAGTTGAACTCAAGAAGTTAATTAAAGAGCACATCGAAAGCAAGTATTTAGAGGCATCGTTGGATCCATCACTCGACGATAACATTCGGTTAGTTCTTCAAAGTTTTGTTAAGAAATTGTAATTTATAGTATGATTAGCATATAATAGGAGGTGAGTCACTCCGCGGAGCGGAGCAACGGGTCTGGGCGGAGCCCAGCTGCCGGAGGCATTAGTCGATTTTAGAGTATTCGTCGTTGTGGTGACGAAGACGTTTGGGGAGTAGGAAGCTGTAAAAGATGGCGCCGACGACTATAGAAGTGGCCATGACGGTAGCTAAACAGTAGAGGATTGTGGAACCGAAAGTGTAGTGATCAGAAGTGTAGGAGGGGAGTGAGGTGCCAGAGTACCATTTTGTATCAAATTGGAGTGTGATTAAATTACCGATGATATGTCGTTGTTTCTGGGCATAAGCAGAGCTGAAAGCTATTCCAGAGACCGGGAGAGGGTAGGCGGAGTATTCAATGGAGTTGTCTTTTCCTGGTAACTGCTGAGGTCGTGCGAAAAATACAACATTAAGGGTTGGATCAATGTCGATATGACTCTCTTCAGTGTCCCCTCGAATGTCTAGAGTGATAGGAAGAAATTCAGTCTCTGATAGTGGAATACGACAGGTTAAAGGGACATCTTCGTGAAGATATAATTGAAAGAGGTGGTAAGTTTCATCAGTTAAAGGAAATGTACAGTTGAATTTCTCGTCGGTAAGAAAATGGAAATTTAAAGATTGGCGAGTTTCACTACAGATAGGGAAAGGTGTGTAGATGATATTATCTAGGATGTATGTTAGAGGGAGCAGTTTAAGTGGAATAGATTTTAACTTACTATTTGAGTCAAATTTATGTTCTCCAGTATCTATATGTCTACTGATACAAGTAACTGGTAACTCTTTACCTTTGGGGATAAGAGGAGGTAATGGAGGAGTATCATGTGGTAATGATGATGAACCAGAAACGGTTTTTGGTTTTGATTGAGTTATGGCTCCAGCTTTTAAACCAGGAGTTATTGGAGGGATATTGTTTGATTTAGATACTTTTTGTTCTATGTGCTCGACTTCGTGTCCTACTTCACGAGGTATATCATGAGGAACTTCATGAGCTTCATGAGCAACCTCTTTTCCCGCTCCGTTAACTACTTCTTTCCCCGCTCCAAGTGCTTCATTCCCTCCTTCATGAGCTGAAACTGAAACCGTAACTATAACAGCTAAAAGCGATATAAGTCTATTTAATAACATAATAAGCGAATGATTTGAAAAGTGAATTTACAGATAGATTAGTGGATTGTATGATTATATCTCTAAATTTAGGAACCTTAATGATGGGATCAAAAAGCCGCGCCGATAAACAAACAGAATGGTTAGGGCATGATGCATAGGTGGAGTTACTGATTTTGCAGCTCACACCCCTGGATTTGCCCTAATAATAATAACATTGAGATTAACCTTGTAGACAGACATATGTAGGTACGTACAATGAGGCAGATCATTCCTCGTTATAGTACTGAAAAAAGTTGCTTAGGGGAGTTATTTTGCTATTCTAAGACTTTGTTTTAAACTTGAAAATATGTTTTGGAATTTTCAAACTCATATTAAAGATTAAAAATGGTATTAAATATATACTTTTTCTAACAAGATATGGATAAATTTTGATATTAAATTATAACCACGTGATTCAAACCTCTTTATAACATTGTCGTACGATAAGCAAGCACTCTTCGATTAATTGAGCGCTGTCGCGGCTCTGCCTGATACACGGCTGTCATTAAAAATATCATAACATTAGCTCCATTTGGTAAAGATATAACTTCGATCTCATTCCGAATTTCACTCTGAAATTAATAGCTTATTAGTATTACTCGTTCCATTCAAGTACCCACCCCTATCTCACTATATCTAGCACGTCACGTCACATCACATCAATTAAACGCAATTTTCTTTAGCATTATATTTAAATCCGAAATAAGTTACGTCAAAGATAGATCAAGTAATTATAATCGAAACTATACGTGTCAGTAAATAACGGAAGAATAGAGTTTTGGGAAGATAATAGATAAATTTGGATTAATATTCAATATAGATTGGTATAAAACAGACTCATTTTCAATCTTCAATTTTCACGTCATTCGTGTCACATAATGACTACAATCACAGAAACAGCTAGGAAGACTACAATCTTACCGCCAATACCACAACCGTTTACCGAAAAGCAAGCACCAACCATTAGATTATATCCCGTTTCAAATTATACTTTTGACACTAAAGAAGCACAACCTGAAGAAGATAGTTCAGTGAATGCAAGATTACAACGACTTCAGGAACAGTATGAAACGAGTGGTATGAGAAGAACATGTGAGGCTATATTAGTATGTCATGAGCATGGGCATCCATATGTTCTTTTATTACAAATTGCCAATGCTTTTTTCAAATTACCAGGGGATTACATATTGCCTGAACAAGATGAGATTAGTGGATTTAAAGATCGATTGAATGAAAGGTTGGCGCCAGCACCTGATTCCGAGCATGCTAAGGATGCGATTAATTCTGAATGGGAAATAGGAGATTGTATCACGCAATGGTGGAGACCTAATTTCGAGACATTTATGTATCCATTCATTCCGCCGCATATATCCAGACCCAAGGAATGTAAAAAGATGTTTCTTGTTCATCTTCCTAAATACAAAGTTCTTTCTGTTCCTCAAAACATGAAACTTTTAGCGGTTCCATTATTTGAACTTTATGACAATGCCACACGATATGGCAATCAATTAGCGGCGATTCCACTCTACCTAAGTCGATATAATTTTGAGTTTGTTGATTCTGACGATAATGTGATTGCGACGTACCCAGCAGGTGAACATAGCAGAACAAATTAGATTAATGATTATCTTGTTTTTGTACAATCATAATGCTTCTATCCTCGCGTTTGCCTCCGGCGGCCGGGCCCTGCCCGGACTCATTGCTCCGCTGCGCGGAGGGCGTTACACCATCTCTATACAGTAATTTGTTTATTATACAATAAATAACACCCAGACACTCCGCGTAGCGGAGCAACGGGTCCGGGCAGAGCCCGGCCGCCGGAGGCAAAGTGGGGGATCGATGGTTCATGACAGCCAATTCTGGCTCTGGAAAAACTCGTATATACGAGTCGATTTGTTGGCGTCAATTTTGAGAAGCTCCCGTGCCGTCTTACGTTTGAGGACTCCTCCAGTACGAACAAGTTCCCGGAAAAGCGTCTCTTTAATAGCCAAGTACGGCTTGGGAAGAATCCGGATTTGTGAACATAACAATTGTTCTTGAGTTGATAGTAATTCAACATCAACCGCTTGAGAAATATCAAGCGGAAGTGTGTTCGTGCTGATGGATTTGCGGATTTTTAACGTCGTTCCATTTACTGAAGTACTGGGCGTAGCAGTTCCCGTGTTGCTGCCATTGACTGATGAATTAGAAGTTGCTGGAAGCGATAAGCCTCCAAATGGACTCGATCGTTCTGATTCTGATATATGCGCAAATGCAGAGGGAGAAAATTTGTATCCTAATGGAAACATAGCATTTTTCATGGCCGAATCATTGGTGGTAGAAGAATTCATAGATGGCCCTGGTGTACCTGACTTGGATCCTATTGAATTACGAGTTAAAGTAGATCCATTGATAATATTACTATTATTCAAAATCGTACTGTTATTGGCGGCATTTGTGGTGGATCCACCAAGAATAATTCCTGCTCTATTCAATGCATTAAGTCGAGTAATCTTATCTTGTTCATATTTCGCTGCTGCTTCTAATGTTCGTAAACCATTACGTCTATAATCTTGTAATTCCGCAATTCTTCTGCGACATCTTAATTCTGTTAACATTGAATCTGAAAACATTTCAAAATCTTTTTTATTCATCATTCTCGCAAACGGTTTTATTTTATTAGCCAAATCTCGTTCTTCTTTTGTTCGTTTCTTTTCAATCGCAGCATTTTTCCTATAATCTAATAAGTCATGGGCTAAAATAGTTCTCTTACGTTCTGCTCTTGTAGTTAAACGGGAATTATAAATATCAAGAATTGTTAATTTTAAATTAACATCTTGTGAAGGTTCATCAGGATCAAAAATCATATCTTTAACAGTCATTTCTGCCTCATTTTCTGCTTCTTGTTCAAATTCCAATCGACCAGGCATATACCCTTGAACTTCATGACATGCTGGTACTGATGCAGTTGGTTTTTGTTTAGGAATCGGTAAAGCAGGGGCATTTTTCCGTCTATATTCTAATCTTTGTGTTTTCTTTTCAGCAAAATCGGCTGGACTGATATCGAACTTTTTATTCATTTCTGGCAGTGGGTAATTTGGACTTTGAAGGAACACTTTGTTGTAATGAGCATCAACTTCTTCTTTTGATCTTCCTCCAATATGATCACTTATATCCTGCCAATTACCCAACCCCTGGATTTCCGCTCCTTCGAGCAATAATAACTCCTCATCAGCACCCCAATCTTCATCGAAAATTGGGTATGCATGTTGTTCCACAATCATATAATCATGCCAAGGTTGATGAGTACCTGAAGACCCTCCTTGAGAGAAGCATTGTACGCATAGATCGTAATCTTGACATTCGGCACATCGAATTCGCACAAGATTAGTACAATCACATGAACAAATATCACAATGAAATCTACTATGGTTAGTTTTTTGCTAGATTTAAACACCGATTGCTCTAGAGCTTGGTGATGGCTGCCGCAGAGAATGAGGCGGCTTTATGGCAAACTCACTTTACGCCCGGTTCAGCAGCCTTAAGTGGGTTGGCAGCGCTTTTTCGGTGAATCACAGTCATCTTTATAGCCAAAAAATGGGCTTCTCTGGTGGATCATAAGACCATAGAGTGAATGAGATAAAAAAATGTTATAAATAATCAATGTTTTGCGTTTGAGAAGATGGTGAAAGTGGCGTTTTGTTATACGCGTCACCACAACAAAAAGCGGAACAAGAGAGAAAGGATTGATGATAGTAGAAAGAATAAACAGTATATTTGTCAACCAAAAAGAATTTATATTGTTTCAATTGAAAAAGGCACAAAAATTAAGTGAGATTTCGTTCCGACAATGGTCCACTTTTACACACTCTCTCTATGCTTGCTTGATTATACCTGCTTCTACCGATACGTTTTCTGTGAAGCGGCTGTTTTAATGGTGGGAATCAGTCAGATATCCCAGATAATGATATGATATTATTACATAAAGGGGGTGGGTTGAGGAAATTTACTCGGATTAGGAGCCGCATCACGCCGCAGGGGATCAGAGGATGTTTTTCATGAGCGCCACTAGAGGGTTTATGACTTCCAGAAATGAACCAACAATAAAATTAGCTTGCTTATGGAGTATTTATTTACTTTCGGGCTCTTAATTCGGTTGATTCCAGGGTATCACGGATCATCGCTTAATTCGACATTCTAGGATTTGGTCTGTTGCTGGGGTAGGCAGGGACTGGTGGTTGCTTGTTAGTGGATGGTGCGGCGAATGACACGATAAACGATGTGAGGTAGAATGGTGGAGAGTACGCAGGGTCTATATTAATGCATACGATTCCGAGTGCAGGAAATAGAGACTACTGATGACGGAGATATTATATTTTAAGAAGAACAAGTTAATGAACACACTTAAAATTGTTGATTCCTGCGCAAACGAGCGGAGCGAGCAACGGGTCCGGGCTCTGCCCGGCCGCCGGAGGCAAGACTGGCATAAGGAGTATATTCTTTTATACGCCACAGCAATTTCATAATATTTCCTATTTAGGAAATTATTTCTTGAAATTCTCAACTCATTCCCAAATATACGCAGATATTTTCACCCACTCAACCCATGCAAACCATGCAAGACAATCACTAAGTAAACTCCACTATCAAGTTCACCAATTCAAACACAGTTTCCGAAAGTCCAACCATATCTCAACTAATCAACAAAAATGGGTCGTGTTAGAACTAAGACAGTTAAGCGTGCTGCTAAGCAAATTATTGAGGGTTATTACCCCAAGCTTACTCTCGACTTCGAGACCAACAAGCGTCTTGCTGACGAAATTGCATTCATTCCTTCTAAACGTCTTAGAAACAAGATTGCTGGTTACACCACCCATTTGATGAAGCGTATTCAAAAGGGACCTGTTAGAGGTATTTCCTTCAAGCTTCAAGAAGAAGAACGTGAAAGAAGAGATCAATATGTTCCTGACGTTTCTGCTCTTGATGTTTCTCAAACCGAAAGTGGTCTTGAAGTTGATGCTGATACTGCCAACCTCCTTAAGACTTTAGGTTTCGCTAAGCTCCCTGTTTCCGTTGTTCACGTTTCTCAACAGGCTCCTGAGCGTAGATTCCGTAAGAGAAATTAAGCGAATATATCAACAAATGAAAATGGAATTGAATTTTTGATACTATGATTATCGACATAACAGTTTTACGATTTTAAATATTTGATGCAAAATTCATATTTCCATTCTATATATTGGTTTTGTTGTTTATTTGTTTTTATTCTTGGAATGTAAAAAAAGTATCTATTTGGATGTTCTTTTTCCAAATAACAATGTAATGAAAGTTTGAAAAATACTCCTTCCCTCCTCTTGCCTCCGGCGGCCGGGCTATGCCCTGACCCGTTGTGCCCGCTCTGCGGGCGACCTTTCGCCATCTTTTCTTTAACCAACCAATTCAAGACTCATAATATTTCAATTAAGATATCAAGATCATCCTGTTCTACTCTCCTCAATCGCACTCGAGAGCTATACATCTCCACTGTACTTTATGAATTCTATACACCCTCCAGTATCGATACTACACTCATAAATAACAAAGTTACAGTATATTTTGAACACTAGATATTTATATTATGATAAGCTGATTTATATCTCATCAAGCTGCTATAGATAGCTACCACTGGCCTAGAGAACGTTTTTTTGCATTGATGCGAGATATAATTTAGATGATCCATCACCTCCTAAGCTCTAAACTGTGCTATCTTCTAATAAAGGCTGGATCCACAAAAATTTCTTAAATATTGGTTTCATTACTTAATTAACTTCGGCCCTCGATGATAGATATAAGATATGGGTTAGGAATAAAAAGGTCCTATCGTACGCTGAACGCTATATAAGGTCTCAGAATTATTTAATACTAATAGGCTTATATATATGTAAATAAATAAGAATATTATTTGTTTAACCAGAGATATATCTTCTAGAGTCGAGAGCCTTTGGTTTAGTAATGGAGATAGCTGGAGTTGTAGGCAGGACACAGACTATACAATTAATATAGCGTGCATAATAATTCAATCGCATAATCCAACTTGACAAAAGGGAGGACAAATTTCAGCAATGCCTCTCAGCAATAAAGCCTTAGATTGGTGCTAGCTGGCAATTAGCTTGAGTGTACGAGAAATGGAAATATTAAATAGTGGTAAGAGCAGCTGGTCTGACCGAAGAGTCCCCGTTGCGTAGTCGACCAATCGGGTGACCGTTCCGCACCAGCCAGTGATGCTGCACGACTTACGTGTGCCGTGACATACAGGCGGGCTGTTGGAAAATCCATTAACTGCTAACCCCAACCCCGAGAAGATTACAACTTTAACAGCGGAAGTAAGAAGAAATTAATCCATCTCTTATTTCAAAATGGTAGCTGAATGCTCGCATAGCGAGTACAACGGGTCCGGGCAGAGCCCGGCCGCCGGAGGCAAGAGTGGTTAGAAGGAATACGACAGACACCGGGAAAAGTGCATAACTTCACGCTTTATCTTGCCTAAATGTCATGTTTTGTAGGCGTGTATGCACGATAATAATTTGTGAGGTGCATGTGATGTAATGCATGTGATTAAGGGTTTCTAAATGTGAGTTAAAATAAGCCACACTTTGACTGGCGTTTTAGTTGGGGGTAGTAGGTCTTCCGATTTTTTGTCTAACGAGATTTTGTATTTTAGGAAGTTTTTAGGAAGCTTTAAGAAAGCTCGAAAGAATTTAGTTAGTTTACTTGTTTGATAGGATATTGAATGATAAGAAATTGAGAAGCAGAGAAAGAACAGAGAAGTAGATCAGATAGTTGAGTAAGTGATGTTGATGAGGATATGGGTGGGTTGTGGATGGGTTGGATGGGTTGAAGTGGACTTGTTGAGAACTGAGGTAGATCATTTCTCGGGAATATCGAACATTCATTAAGATTCTAACGTCGATTTTGTTATAGGATTGATTAATAAATACACAAGATATAAATTATTCGGCAATTCGGAGATATTCAGAAAGTACGGATAACCGGATATAAGAGGTTGTAGAGAGAATCATCCATTACCATTATTCTGTTTGGTTGTGTAAAGTCTCTTACGAGGACCCTTTGTGTTTGTGGTTTGCGACTAAACACCCGACTATTCATTCCATTTATTGCTCTCCTTGAATGCTTACAGATTCATAGAATTACCTAATTTTATTCACTTTTATAGATACCCTATATTATACCCAACAATTAAGATACCCAACTCGCACACCACTCGTGCCTCATTTCATACCAGATAATATGTCTTCATTATCTCCAATTCCAGCATCTGCTGCTGAAAGATTGATTAGAAATCCTCATTCACTTCCAAGAATCCCCGCCACTCTGGCTAATATCATCTCTCAAAATAAACATTCTGATAGAATCAAGCACCATGCAGAGCAGGCTTATTTCCTTCGTCGTGCTAAGTTGGAGAATCAAAGATCCGAAAGAATCTTGGCTGCTGCTGCCGCCGCTAATGCTACATCTAATTCATCTTCTGCTATTCAGATCGATGCTACTGCTACTCCATCTCCTCCATCTTCTCCCCTATTGGCAGCAGCAAATATCACCTCTAGACCAAGAATGTTTACCCATAGAAGAAATTCTGATACTGTGTCTTCATCTATAAGTCAAAGTAGTCACTTAATGGGAACTAATAATACATCTCCCAACATGGATACTCGTCGTAGATCGCTATCATTTGCTGGTAATAATTCACCTCCCACTCGAAATGGACGATCACCTCCTACTCGAGCAAATCGTTCCTTAAGTTTCAGTCATGTTAATAGTAACCGAAGATTATCATCAGTAGATCCAAGAGAATCTACTAGTGCATTGTTTAACAGCGGAGTATACTTTATTCCTGAATCTCCTGAAGATGAGGAATTGATTTCCCTACTATATCCTCTCGATGCCACTTATCATAATGTTTCTGCCCACAAATCAGGCTCAGGATCACCTCCACCCTTACCACAGCATACTATGGCGTTCAGTTCCCACATTTTCTCAAAAAATCCCGGAGAAAGACTTAGACAGAGATGCTATTTCACCAAAAGACCTGCCCCTTCATGGAAATCTCGCAATTACGAACCACTAAAGCAAGGAAAAACTTGGGTAGCAGCACATCCTGGTTGGCACCGTATGATGAGAAATGAATATAAGGTGAATGGTCAAGAAGATACTTGGAGAGAAGAGCGTAACCGGTTCTTGCAAGAATTCAGACGAGAACGACAGTTTCAAAAACAGTCACAACGAAGAATGTCTTCGCACCTTTAAATTATACCCAATATACTCTATTTTATTATCAGATTTGCCTCCGGCGGCTGGGCTCTGCCCAGACCCGTTGCTCCGCTTCGCGGAGAAAACGTTTATTCAAAACACAGTCTTGTTCATGCTAAATAGTTGTATACATTTCGTCGATCGGAGTCTCGTTCGAGATATTCTCGTTCTAGTAATGCATCGATTCGCTGTTTAATAAGCATTGGATCCGGCTTAAACCGCGTTGAAAGTTGTCTTGTAACGTCAGATATTAATTGGACATGCTCAAGCGTTCTTCTGGATTTCATAATTCGTACAATCGCCGCATCGGTTTCGTATCTTCTCGATTGATCAACTTTATCAAGTGTTTCCTTTCGTTCACTATCATTCTCTGCTTTACTCTTTGCAGAAACCGCCAGAACTTTGATTCGCGCCGTTGCTGATTCAAACTTGTCGTTGAAGTAGAATTTATCTGTAGGCTTCACGTCTCGTGACATGGGCTCCTTGCGTAACAATCGGGTTCTAGGGGCTACTGCAATAGACTGTAAATGACGTGTAAGCTCATTAACTGCAATCCCGGTAGTATTCTGAATATCTTCAAACGTAAGATACTGCCCTTCCGGTAGTTCATTGAAAAGCATTAATATAACCATAGCGACAGTAGATAGATTAATTTCATGAGTACGCTTTTTAAATCGTGCCCTGATATCAGCTGTTCCCATTGACATATTCCACGCTAATACTCTGCCATTGTGTCGGGAAAGATAGAACTTTTCAAATCGCTGCTTAGCCTCTTCTACCACTGGAGGAAGAACGAATTTCGACTGTGAATTGACAATACCAGTAGGCCAGTATGTAGAAGTCA
Source organism: Sugiyamaella novakii (assembly GCA_030575175.1). Lineage (NCBI taxonomy): Eukaryota > Fungi > Ascomycota > Dipodascomycetes > Dipodascales > Trichomonascaceae > Sugiyamaella > Sugiyamaella novakii. The sequence goes on from JAJMIH010000054.1 coordinate 46,805, forward strand.
ATACATTAACCTGTATCTCTGCTAGTCCTTTACCTACTCCTGATGGCTGTTGTTTGAACTCACTATTGATATCTTTAGACACACGCATATCTTTAAACATACCTTCAAGTTTAGATGTGAATGCAGTACCCACTTCTCGTTTAATCTTGCCAATCATATTCCTTTCTACCTCATCAGATATTGATTTACCATTCAGTAACCTCTTTGCAAGATGTGCTTTATAATATGTTTCAAACAAATCTTTATCTGAAATGTACCTGAATAAAGTGATTGCCTTTTCAAGAGCCTCTTCAATTTCTTCGTCCGATTTGCCTTTAATCGATCGCTTAAGATTCTCATCAATAAATAATGACGCGAATTCCGCAACCTTCGGATTGTCATTCACAAACGAGACGAATGCTTCTTCAATTGAAGCTCTAATATGCATCTTATTCGAAAACGATTGATTAAGAATCTTGTCATATTTATCTTTCAGCTTAAGAACTTGTTCAACCCAATTGATGGATATAGTTGTGGCATTAAAACTACTTCCTCCTGTCTTTTCAGTAGAATTATTGGCGCCATCAGATGCAACTTTCGGTTTAGTCTTTGCAATTTTAGCGTCTTCAGCAGACTGAAATGCTAAATTATTAATCTCTTTACCAGCTTCCAAAACATTTCGACTAACAAATTCACAAATACATTTATAACTGTCATCAACTCTACCAACCAATAGAAGCAATAATGATAAGTCATCATATTTATCATTTTCAACCCAATATACAAATCCTGATGCTGCTAATGCCATCACTTGAGAAATTCGCCTCGTAATTAAAACATCCTCTACCAATGTGACCAATTTATCCAAAGTCTGGATAGTTAAATATCGATTACATCTTTGTGCTTCTTCATCAAGCCAATATTTCGCCTTTTGAATATATATATGGCCATCAGGGTTGTTCTCTAGTAAATTATTTGCAGCATTCGAAAAATATTCTTCCGATGAAATGAGAAACTTTGGTTCAAATTCATGTGTATAAACATTATCAGTACCAGTATTATCATTTGATATAATACCAACACCATTACTTAAATAATCAAATGGACGTCCATTATTATTCTTCCTATGATTGACAGAAAAAGATGCTGGTAAAGGCTGTAATAAATTAGGTGAATCCGGTAAAGATTCTAACATATTAACAGTAGCTTTGATTGCAACCCGATCAATAATCTCCCCATTTCTTTCATTTATCACCTCACGAATAATGATATCGTTAATAATCGATCCCACTGGTAAATTCTGATTGAAAATAACTGCATCTCTGAATAAAAGTAATCCTGCATCATACATCAATGGAACTTTTGCATCCTGAACATAAACTCTATCCAGGTACATTAAAATATCGCTTGTCATTTTCATACATAAACAGCTATCGTCCCAATTTCTTCGAACTTGCTTTAGAAATTCAACAGGAATTGATGCGCTATTTATGGAATGACTATCCACATTTACCTTCGTACTGGTTGAACTTGCGCTCACACTACCATTCTCGCTACCTCCACTTTCTCCACTCTTCTCAATATAACTAGCCAACGTGCCAACTACTTCCCTCTCTAAATATTCTCTAATTTGCTGCTTTGTCGATTCGTACAATCTCTTACCATGCTTCTTCAGAACTAAATAATAAGCTGTTCGGTATAACTCCTCAAATGATCTCTTTGAAGCATTCTTCTCATAAATCTCTCGAATAGCTGGAGATAGCTTATCATTCCATGACACATCAAAATTAGCTTCATCAGCTAAATTTTTCTTTGGTGCTCTTATGCGAGCTCTGCCTCCTCTCGTAGCCATTTTATCTTCCCTATCTGTTAGATCTTCACTCCACCAGGTTGCGCCCGGCGGCTGGCCTCCGCCCAGACCCGTTGCTCCGCTCCGCTGACTCCTAGCATCCCTCTCTAAACTTACTATCACCAGTCAATTCAATTACTGGAATGCTCCTTTTCTCAAAACTTCACGTGAAACAACTGAATTTCTTATACACTTGATTCCTGCCCGCTGCTACAGCTCTCCCCAGACCATCGTCCGCAAGACGAGTAATAAGCTTTATCTAAGAAAATACTTATTATTTCCTTTTTCAATCACTCTGAGAGATCTTATAAATCCCAAAATATGCTCCCCAGAGCGCAAGCAACAGAAATGGTTTCAGAAAACGGTCAGATGGGAGGCTAAACGTGATCCTGTATTCTATCGAGATAGCCAAAATATTGAATCTGCCCCAACCCATAACCGAAGCCTCTTATAAAGTGGCGTCAGACCCTGCATACGCAGGGGTTATTAGCCGAGTCACCAGACAGAAAGCAAATTAAATATATTTCTAGATATTTAGACTAACCACTATTTTGAGATCTTTGCCAATTTGCAAATCTCTGGGCGAGATCGTTCTCGACCAAGTTAATTCCGTTCAACTCCTTTCCGACAGCTGCGTTAGTTAGTATCAAGCCATAAGTAGCAAATATACAACACTTACTTAACCAGCCTGAGCGAACGTTGTGTTGGCGACCAAATAATTCCAATTTTCTGGATGAAATGCCTGCCAATCTATCCGCAATGCCGTAAAGCTCATCAGGTTTATGACTTTTATCTCTGGTTGCTGATACAATTACATCGACATCGACATCCTTGGCCAACCAGACTGGATTACCCTTAATACTGCTTCTGTTAGACGGCTCGAGCGAAGCGAGAGGAGCAACGGGTCCGAGAATAGCCCAGCCACCGGAGGAAGAGACTGGGGGTAAAATACTTACCCCATAAGAACGTGCTCTTTGGTGTGATTAAGCCAATGACCAGTTCTTCCAGTGCAAATAGTACGAGCCAATTGATTCGTCTTGCACCAAATAATCTCTTCGATATGAGAATACCCCCATTTTGTTAAATATTGTCTACCAATATCAAGTGCTCGACCAGTGACCCAAAGAAAGAAAATTCCTTCAGTTTGAATTTCATTAATTTTGAAGGACAAAATTTCCCTAACTTGTTAGGTGGCGGTGGGAACGGGTGGATGGCTACTTACTCATCAGTAATAATTCCGGATGGTACTTGAAGGTTTCCATTTAAGTGAATTTCCCAAGGAGCTAATAGTTAGTTGAAAGTAGTAATAACAATACAATTAAGATACTTACGATCAGCAATGATAACACTGAAATCACCAAGAACTCGAAGATCTAATCTTCTAATATCGCATGAAATCCATTGGGCAGGCATCTTGAAAGTTAGTATGAATATTTTTTACAACCGATGTATATCACTTACTCTCTTATTTGCTGAATTGTGTTCGGATTGATCGGTTGGTGCTTTTCTTTGCTCGCTTTCAATGCGATTCTGAGGTTGGTCTGGAAATGTAATTCGGTAATGAATGTATTTACATCCCTTCCCTTTAAAGCAAGTATCCAAATAAGAGCAATCTCCAATACTGGTATCAGTGTTTTTAGTAATAATTGGCTCAAAATGAATTTTGCGTAAACAATCCAATTTGCCTTGAATAAGACATTCATTACGCTTAGGAGCTGGACAAATCTCAACATATGGTTTTGTAATATTGGTTTTGAGTATCTGGTCTTTAAGAAGAAGATCTCTTGCTGTCGGTTCAATAAGTAAGCTTTCAAGACTTTTTTTCATTCTCGAGAAAAAGGAATCATCTGATGAAATGATTGAGTACAAGATTTGATAAAGATTAGAGTTATCTGCATATGCAGTATCAGATTGATTATGGTTAGGGTCTGAGTGATAAGGATGATCGACAACCTCATCTGATGCTTGTAGAATTTGGTTACTATCGGTATCAGAAAGACCAGAAATCCATAATCGAAGAATATCTACGTTATAAAAAGTTAATTGAAATCGAGAAGAGTAAGCAGTATTTTTTGAACACATTTTATCGACTACGAATGAAGTTGGAAGACAACTAGCTAGGTTTAGGCAGGCATTATCGAAGTCATCATAGTTAATCTCACTTTCGTCAATTTGATTAATAATTTGTCGTAAATTAGTTAAATTAAATGGTAATAAGGGAATAATCTTTCTATAATGATTGATTAAAAAGGTTGTAAGAACAGTTTCTATGTTGGAACAAGTAGTAGGTGATGGTTTATAGGCAGTAGATGAACCTGTTGTATTTTGTGAATAAAATGGAGTAGTGAAATTGGAAGAATCTACCGAAGATGAAGAAGATGACATGATAAAGAAAAGCAGTACTTAATTTTGGTCAATGTTTGGAAATGGGGCGGAGTGAATGTATGTGAGCAAAAAAAAGTTTATAGAAGAAAACTGGTTACAACACTATATATATTAAAAATTCCAGGATTAGATTAGCAACTTCGTAAATTTTATACAACTTGAGATCAGTCACTTTGACAATGTTGGAGGTGGTTGATCGGAGTCGGTTTCAGTAGTTTGCCGAGATGCGAGCGTTTGCCGACACGTGATGATAACGCATCCAGACGCGTGGTTTTCGGATAATCGTTACTGTGACAACCACCCAACCCATTCATATCTCTAGTACGGCTGTAATATAAACAAAACTCGCGTTCAAAATCAACATTGATTTTCTATTATTTCTTCATATTTAGAGATAAAATTAACACGTCAAGTGGTTCAATAACTCCCCGATACATTATATTGACAAGTCAAAATGCCTTCTGATGTTAACTCACGAATGGTGGTTGTGAGTTCGTCACGACCTGCTAGCAAGAACGGATCCTCGCGAAAAAAATCACTTATAATCGGAGATAGGATGAGTGATAGGACAAATGACAGCTTTCAAAGAGTGGTACTTAATGACGATAAATTAGAAAAGAGATCTCGAACGTCTGAGATTGGGAGTAAACGTCAAAGCTTTATCGCAGACGCAAGGGAATCACTTGGAAGAGCCAACGCTAATGGTCCTGGGCTATCGTCTCTAGCAGCAGCTGAGACCACCGCCCCTATCTTGGCAAATTTCGAGCAATGGATGAAATTGGTCAAGGATAATGTAAGAAATGGTTGAAGTGAGATGAGAGTCAAAGCCGAGCTTAGACCGTAGGTATTCGGAAAAGTTATCTAACATCGAAATAGAAAATTAACGCAACAAATTCGTGGAATTTTGCCCTGATTGATTATTTCCACGATATGTCTCTGTTGAGAGATGGTGATGAAATTAATTTCCAAAGAGCTTCATATACCTTGGATGGATGTGTTAAGATTTATACTTCACGAGTTGATTCAGTTGCAACCGAGACTGGAAAATTACTTAGCGGATTGGCGGACGCAAAAAAGAATCGAGGCAAGGAAAATGATGACGATGAGGATGTGGACGAGAATGGTGAAGGTGTGGGTGTTGGAGATGATGATAATGATGATATTGAAGACGATGATGGGAAGAAGAAGAGGAAAAGAAGATTACGTGCGGAGAATACATTGGCAGAAAGTTATTCACAATTGGAGGTAAAGAAACTTGATTTAGAGTTGACCATTGATCCATTGTTTAGGAAAATGTGTGCCGATTTTGATGAAGGAGGAGCAAAAGGATTGCTATTAAACAGTTTAATGATCGATAGGACGGGAAGAGTTGTATTTGATGGAGATGCTAATGATAGTGATGATGATGACGAGGAGGAACAACAGAAGGAAATTGACGAAAAAAACCAATCGGATGAACTTAATCCTAATGATAGAACTCTTAATCCTCATTTTCAGGGAGATGTTATCAATATGGATCTCTTGAAAGATAATTATTTCCCAAACTTGGATGAATTAGATGAATTGGACATATGTCCATCATTACCAGGTATTTATGATGCGTTAAATGATCCTGCTTTATTGAATTCTCAACTAGTAAAAGAGTTGCAGGGAATGAATATAAACGATAGAACTGATTATCGACCATTTGCTGAATCACTTGATGAAATGGCTTTGGGAGATAACGATGATGGATATGGCGATGCGCCTCAAGGAGGTGCATATGACGACATGCCAGAGTTGATTGAATCTGAAGGAGGAATTGATGATGAGACGAATTTTGCTGTTGCTGGAGGCATTGCAAGCAATACTACTGCATATAGTGGTACAATGACGGCAAATGTTATGTCAGGAAGAGATAGTGATATTTTGTCTTATTTTGATGAGACCTTGAAGAAGAATTGGGCAGGTCCTGAACATTGGAAGATTCAGAAGCTAAAAGAAGGTAGCTTACCTGGATTTAGTGGTAAAAGTGTTGATGTGACCAAGGACGTGACTAAAAAGCCAAGAAAGGTTAAAGAGCCGCTAATTATTGATTTTTTCACTAACGATAGCATCATTAACGAATCAGATATCTTTACTCATGGAGGAAATATTAATCTTCCTAAATCACAACGAAAGGGTAAGAATTATAATTTATTACCTGATGATAGACAGTTCTCATCAAAGAAATTAATCAATTTATTTTCAAAATCCAAGGGAAATGTTATTAGTAACAAATTATTTGGAGGACTTTCATCAAATGGCCAGCTACAATCTGAATCTACCGAAGAGAATGATGCAGATTTCTGGGCCAGACAATATCAGGAGCCTCAAAATGGTAATCATGGGAGTGACTATAATCAAAATTTCTTTAATGATGATGATTATGGTGGGATGGGGATTGCAGATATGGGTGGAAATGATGGTGATGAATCACTACTCCCGGATAATGGATTGGGCGCGGAATCTTTATACAGGGAAGTACCTACTCAGTTACTTGCTGGTGGTCAAAGAGCGAGACCGGACTATGTTAATTATGCCAAAATCGCCAAGCGTGTTAACGTTAAACTTCTCAAGGATAACATCTGGTCAGTATTAAAACTTCCTGAATTACCTGCTCCTGTTGATAGTGAAGAAGGTACAATTGTAGAAGTTGATGACGATGATGATGTTAATCCATCTACCGGCAAACCACTTCGAAAGTCATCGATACACCCCGAAGCAGAGTTCACTGAAAGGAAATTTACTGATATCGCAAAGGAGTTGAAATCTGTTTACCCAGCACAGCAGATGTCAGAAATTTCCACAAGTTTCTGTTTCATTTGCGTTTTACACTTAGCAAATGAGAAAGGTCTTGTTATTGAAGATAATGAAGAACACGATGACCTTGTAATCAAATGGGATACTAATGTCGGAAGGGCTACCACAGTCGCTGCTTAGTGCTAAGATTATTTTATAATTTTTAATTTAATGTATATTATGAATGAGAGATAGAAGTTTATATTACTGAATGAACTATTTGTGGATATAAATATCGATCATTGAGATCAGTACTTATTCTAAAGTTGATTAACAAATAAAAAAAATGCTCCGCAACTGGGAATCGAACCCAGATCTCCCGCGTGACAGGCGGAGATTCTAGCCATTAAACTATTGCGGATTGGTGTATTCAAACAATCAGACCACAGAAGACCGTTTTTTATTTTTGCTCCTAGACTACAATTTAAGTAAAACTCAACTTTAACAACAACCCTAACCATGAAACATAACCACATAGCCTATAACCCCAACCCCAATACTGGCTTGGTCATTGTGCTCTTGTTACTATAATTGTTATATAATTAAATGCTGCTGGTCCAGTAGACATAAGTAAACAATAAAAGATAGTGAGTTGAACTCCTCTGGTTGATTGCATTCTCTGGACAATCCGCGTTCTGTGCTAAGCCGAGCCAATGCACGGTCGGTGTTACGCTCAGTTTCTCCAGATCTTGACCTCAGAGTCCTTCTTGGTCCCAAGAGGGTCAGAGAGTAGTAGTCAAGCTCCTTGATTGATATCTTACCGGACTAGACAGCTCGTCAACTCTGAACTTTGGGCGGTCGTCCTAACGTTTCCACAAATTGTCTCGAGAGAAATGGTCTCTCTGTGTCCAAGTGGAGATCCAACCCCGCCATAAATATTCGAAAGCGAAAACACAATTAATCATATCTTTTGTAGCGACTATACTATTCCTATTCTAGATTATATGAATTGGCCCAAAGAATATTAGGATCGCTTGTGATTCATCATCAAAATTGACATTACTATCATGATCTGTTACGAATCCTCGTCATACTGTTGCTGAGTCCACCATTCGATTACTGATTCTCCCCATTTCGCAATTGAGAATCACCACTCTGCAGTTGAAGATGCCCATTCGCAGCATCAGTGGCTCTAACCGCTTGTTCGTGGGAATGGTATGTATATTGAGCAGCAATTATCAGATCCTCCTCCTACAAAAGAGTGAAATTAACAGGCCCGCATCTCCCACCTTCTAGTAAGTCTTGAGGAAGAGCTAGATGCACGTCCAGACCATCAACAACATGTATATGACCCGCAGCAAAAAGAGAATTCTGCCCAGGAGCCAAATCCACTTGGACAGTGGAATAAGGAGTCAAACGATAATCCACAACTGGTGTGGTATTCAGAGGTCGATCAATGATGCCATCGGTAGGATTCTGATCTCTCACCATGGCAGCATAGATCACTGAGACCAACCGGAGATTGTTACGAGAAGTCCCTTTCCACTAAATACCATCTTGTCGGTCACCATAGTCAATTGAATTATGATACCAACACCAACATGTTCATCTGGCTCATTCACCACCCTAAACCAACTCCTGATTTTTTCTCCTAAAGACTCAGGCACCTGGACATCTCCAACCTCGACCACCAGGTTGGGTGTGCTAACAAGTTGAGTACTCGATTCGCGAGTGAATGCCATAGCCGAAAAATCGGGTCGGATGAAGTTTCCATCTGGGTCTCTATAGCCCATTCTACCATTATGAGCATAAGCAGAATTAGGAAATTGCGCACAAAGTGACGCATAACTACGGCCAGAAATAAGAGAAGCCATCCTATCATGAGGTGGAAGGGCCATGTCTACTAGAAGGAAATTGTGAAAGATTTCACATTTTAACTTTAGCCCAGCTTTGTCAAGATAATCAATAACAGAATCGCTCCATTCATTTTCACAATTAATGGCAATGAAATCAACAGTTGGTCGAGATATAAGTCGTTCCAAATGCTGATTACTTTTTTGGCAATTTGTTTTGGTGTTTGAAATGAGGTTTGATAAAGAATTTCTTCTGGAGGGTAGGACCTAAGGATAGGAGGAAGTGTGTCCATATCATTTAAATCCGTTGTGATAAAGAGCTGTTTTTTGGAAGCACAAAAGACGTCAGGAAGTACGCCGGGAGGCGAATAGAGGCAGACAGTATAGTATGAACTCCCTTAAGTTGGTTCGGGACAGTTAAGACAGAGTAGCAATGCACGGAAATCAAGTATGAATGAATAGAATTCCAACTAGTTTCTTTTTGTGGATTCTAGAATGATTGTGGGTTGTCGTAGAGATTATTCGATTTTAAGTGACCCAACTTTATGATATTGCGACTAGTAAGCGGCTACTCTATCTTGTTCATATCTGGCAACTAGAAGTTCCTATTTTTAACGAAAAAGCAACTGTTGAGCGTATGCTTGTCGGATCTTGAAGACCATGGTTTGAAATGAGGCTTGATAAAGAATTCTTCAGGAGGATACGATTTAAGGATGGGAGGAAGCATGTCGATGTATACGTCATTTTTAAATCCTTTGTGATGATACCGTACATTTATATTCTTTTCGTAAACGACGTCAGGTAGTAAGTATCAGGTGAATAAGATGCTGGCTGTATAGGATTATGAGCTGGGTCACGCTGGTTCGAGCGTGCCTGTTTTCCAGCCTTATGCACTTGGCGCCTCTCTTAATTCAAGATTAGCAAATTAGTTATTTAAGATTATTCATTAATATATTTATCCATTAATAAAATATTTAATATTAACCAACCTTCTTTCTGTAACCTTCCCAATTCCTATCTGTCTGATAGTGGAGCTAATCAAAAATCATGCGGCTTGAGGACGTAACTTCTAACTTCATCTTGAAAATATCATTCTGGAAAATAATTCGACCATGGTAATCATCAGATAGCCATAGTGCTTTCCCCATGTGATCTAGGAAAGTGTGTGGTAAAGAAATATATGAAAAAAATTAACCAAAAATATCTATGACCGGAAAGGCGTGGTGCGGCAAAGTCCCTTGAACGGCTGGACAAAATTATATCACCGCAAGTAAGATCTCAGAATTTGGTGGGAGGACTAAGAAATAATCGCGACTATAGCTCAGTGAGAGTTTGTATATTTTTGAATACTATTTTATAAGATTTTGCTACATATATTTTGCTATTAAACGTTAGTTCACAAATAAAGAACAGAAGCAATGCCACTGGAGGCTAAGGGAAATGGCAATGTCCTGAGCCTTTTCGAGTTGGCCAAACGACAATGTTTGCGATTTTCTCATTGTAAGTCTGACATTCAACCAATTACGTCTCCAGAATACTAACAACATTTCAGTAATCACCGACGTTGGAACTGCACCATATGATTTGGTACTGCCAATTTTAAAGAAAATGACCGCTCGCCAAGTAGCAGAAATTGAAAAGAAAAGTCCTCAAATTCGTAATAGATCGGATGAACTATGGAAGCTTTTTATTGGCAGAGATTTTCCTGATAGACCAATACCAGACTCATATTATAGAAGAACATATTCCAAATACTACAAAGAAAAGGAAGCACATTTGAAAAATGCTAGTACGCGACTTCGTCAGAGCTTAGAGAAATTCAAAGAAGAAAAGGCATCTCGAACGATTACAGCTTTAGAGGTTGATCCACGAGCTTCAAGAGCTACTGCTCGAAGGAAAGCGTCAAGTGCTGCACCATCTGGGTCAAGGCTAATCCAAAAAGCCATTCAAAGTGCTAGGACTAAAGGACCATTATTCTCACCTCGTAATACGCAGTTTGCTAAGATTGGCAATATGAATGTGCCGACGAGTATTCGAGCGCCTCGTGGAATACCTCTGCCGAAGATGGCCAATTCCAGCTCAAGCTCAAGTACGGTATCTTTAGATAAGAAGAGAAGCATTGGTAGTGTCGACGATTTCAAGGCTGGAACTAATTCGATCCAAAATGATTCCATTGATTCTCATAAAAAAATTAGAATAACCCCAGCTGCAGCAGATAGTGTTACAAAGCCTCTTGTCGCGCAAAGAAAGAAGCCTACCAGCAGTGTATTCCTTCAGCGGAGAAAGTAATGAGTGCATGTTAAAGATGAATTTACGAATTAATGAGTGAAAATCTACAAGTCAATGTTCCCCGAGTAGATTATTTTTACATATAATGAAATTTAATAATGAATATAATTGTATATACGTCCTTCACGTAGTATAGTCACAGATGTAGATAGTGTCTGGAAGCGGCAGCACTCTGCAGTAGCTAACCAGATAGTCTATTCGAATAATTGACTAAATGCTGCCCCTACCGACTCCGATATATCAGACGTCAGCACAGCACGTCCATTCTTTTTAAACGCAATTGATGACGCAGTTCTAGTAACAGAAGAAGCAGCAAACACCGCCAATAATGTCAAATCTCTCGAATCCTTTGCCTCTTCAATCGGTACAGTATCCCACAATTTCTGCTCATAGGACAATTGCCAAGCAAGGAATGTAGCTATAGATCCACTAAGAGTATCACCTTGTCCACTAACCCGCTTCAAACCCCCAAGAATATCATTACTAATAGTCGTATGTCCATTTGAAATATTGTCAAATTTACCCTTTTCGAGAATTGTTAATCCACCAAATTTGGTTGCCAACTGAGGTGCAGCAGCCGTTTCGTCGGACCCTGCATTGCCGATCTCCAATGCCCTGCATAATCGCTGAAACTCTACTACATTAGGAGTCAGAATCGCTTTTTCATAACCAACAATTAAATCAGGCTGATTTTGAATCAAATAAAGTCCATCTGCATCAATAACAATAGGTAAATCACGTTTCTTTGCCTCTTCAATAATAAGACCAGTAGTTTTCAACATCGTTTCATCTCTTCCTAAACCAGGACCAATTACTACCACATGTACTCTATCAAGAACTTGACAAACCTTATCAACAATGATTTTCAAGTTATATCCAGATGGTAAGTTTTCACTTTCAAATAAATAAGGATGAACAATTAAATTGGGAGAATATGATTTGATAACATCTCCGGCATATTTTTCACAAATCACATGAGACATATCTGCACCTACTAAAGTAGAAGCAATTGCTGAAAAAAATGGTGCACCGGTATAACTAACACTGTTAGAAATTTTAATTTCATTTGCCTCCGGCGGCTGGGCTCCGCCCAGACCCGTTTTGCTTGCTACGCAAACGATTCGAATAACTCACTCTTGGCTTCCTCCAATCACTGCAATTCGTCCCGCTATCAGTCGTTAGAATATTGCTAATGGACTCGCAAAATCCTTACTTACCTTGCCCTTTATGAAACGAACTGTTCAATGGTGGAATCAGTCGCTTGGCCAACTCCAACAGCCGGCTGGTACTGAGTTTCTCAAGTGACATTGTACTTTGAGAATCTGTCAAATGAAATTGAACTTGTTTTAATCTACGAATATCGACTTCTAAATCTACTGGTGAATGCTTATCAATCACCAAACAAACAGCAATAGAAGTCAACTGGTCCATGAGCTGATGATGGATGACCTTCCCCCTGCTCCTTGCTCCGATGCGCGGCCCGAGCCGCTAGCGCCTCACAAGCCACACAATTGTCTCTAACAGTCGTCCATGTTAATATCTCCGATTGTTTTCCGCATATAACAATTCACGACTTTACATTGAATATGGCAGAAGTCGCACCGAAGCAGATAAATTGAAGAATTTCTGAAGAAAATCGGTTTAGCGTCCATTCCACCCTCCCCATGAACCGGCTGATATCATAGAGAATAGCAATGGTGTATGTATCTGCAGCTTGTTTATTAGTAGTTCAAGCTATTAGAGCTTCGGTTATTAGAATAAATATAAAAGTACAGATTAGTTAACTATTCCAAGTAAATATATAGAATCATTATTAAGAGAATTACTTTAATGATACCTCTGAAATTGGGCTATGCCTATGAGTATTAATACAGTTCGATTGATCGTGCCAACGCTTGGTGCTACTATCACTGCAACTCATATTACATATTAAGCTGGTAGAAATGAGCCTCACGATTAGCAATAGTTAAACGGGTTATATAGATAATTTATTAAAGTAATTTAGCATATATATTTACTGTATCTGTGATCGTTTCAAACATTTAATTTAGCTTCTAACTACAATAATAAAAATAATCAAAGATTCTGTGAAGCGAGTAACTGGCATTAGCCCATGCTTAACCTCGGGCTTCCGACAGCTCCACTCTATCTTTCAGCTTCAGCGCAGCTGATTAAGTTGACATCACCTCCATTACCACGGATTCCGAACTCTACCTTAACGTCCTGCTCTCCCACCACTTACTTCTGTACCTAGTTTTGTAATATCACGGCACTATGACGAAGAGCCAATCACGCAATTATACCCGTACAGTATCCATCCAATAAGAGTGACTTTACGGTGGGGTACATTGGGGGTTAAATGTCTGATATTCCGCTTTCTATTATATACAGCCTTACACGAGGATGGTCGGGGAGTAAAATTCCGACGGGCTTTACAAATTGCATTATAAATATATGAATCCGTACTTCTCATTTGAACTTTTCACTTGAACATTTTATTTTCTTTCTTATTTTAATTATACTCAATTGAACTTCATAATTTCAAAATGATGTTTAGGAACTCCTCTGCTAGACTTTTGAGTACTGTTACTAGTGTACGTTAGATGGGGTATTGGTGTTTCGGTTGATTAGTCAAGAACTAACAAATACTTAGACTCGTGGTATTGCTACTATGGCTAATTCCTCCAAAGCCAACAATTCTACTTGGGCAGTTGCTGCTGGTATTGCTGCTGGTGCCGCTTATGCTACTTGGTCTCTTTCTTCTGATAAGCTTCGTGCTGATACTGCTCCTAAGACTCTCCTCGGAGATAACGAATGGGTTGACCTTAAGGTTTCTGAAGTTCACCAACTTTCTCATAACGTAAGTTTTAAGTGACAGGTTTTTCTCTCGTCGGCCTGACCGGTCGACCGGGTCGAGCAATTACTCTACGTCTCACCTCCATCACTAACACTATAGACCAAAAAACTTATCTTCGAACTTCCTTCTAAAGATCATGTTCTAGGTTTAAGCACTGCTAGTGCAATTCTTGCCAAATTTACTCGTGAAAATGGTAAGAATGTTCTTCGCCCTTATACTCCTGTTTCTGACCCTGATACCAAGGGACATTTTGAATTGGTTGTTAAAAGTTATGAAAATGGTCTTATGAGTACTCACATTCATAACCTTAAACCTAATGACGTATTGTCGTTCAAAGGCCCTTTACCCAAATATCAATGGTCTCCTAATCTTCACAAAGAAATTGCTCTTCTTGGTGGTGGTACTGGTATTACTCCTCTTTACCAAGTTCTTCAAGCTATTCATAAGAACCCTGAAGATAAAACTAAGGTTAGTTTGTTTTATGCCAATGTTGCTGAAGATGATATTTTAATTCGTAGAGAGATTGAGTCTATTGTTAATGACCGACCTGATCAATTCAAGCTTACTTATTTCTTGGAAAAGCCTCCTAGTGGATGGAAGGGTGAGACCGGTTATATCACCAAAGAATATCTTGAAAAGAATCTTGTTAAACCTACTTCTGATAATATCAAGATCTTTGTTTGTGGTCCTCCTCCTTTCTATAAGGCTATTTCTGGTGATAAGATTTCACCTCAAGATCAAGGTGAACTTACTGGTGCTCTCAGTGAACTTGGTTATACCAAGGACCAAGTTTACAAGTTCTAAAGAGCGATCTTATTAGATTTAGATAGTTTAGACATTCAACAAGTATTTTCTATTTTTTAATCTTATTTTGCCTCCGGCGGCTGGGCTCCGCCCAGACCCGTTGCTCGCTCCGCTCATTTCTGCGAGAGAGGACCCTGCATATGTACTCCTGGCGATCACTCTTCTCAGAGCGCCTGTGAGTATCCGCAATAACCTCCATCTCAAGACGACCCTCTACAAGTTCATAAGAAGAACCTAGTGTCTAAATAGAAAGAATCCTCCTCACATCCCAAATCCTTGCCGGAGTCCTAATTACCCGGCACGAACAGATAGATTATCTTAATCCGCGTCTTCTACTTCACCATTTCTCTCTCTATCTTTCATGAATCTGATATGCAAGGAAAGTAAACAAGTATTGGTAGGGATTAAAGCTACAGCTTCTAACAGTATTTTAGGATACAATAAATACTACCCACCTGATTATGGTAAGTTGACAGACAATACAGAGGTGGACCACATGCTAACATCTTAAGATGGAAAGAAATCCTTAAACCAGCTGGCTGGCCAACATGCTCTTGGTAAGAGAGCTCGCAAATCGGGTCAGGGAATTTTAATCGTCAGATTTGAATTGCCATACGACGTTTACTGTTTATCATGTGAGAAATTATTGACCCAAGGAACGCGATATAACGCAGAGAAGAAGAAGGTAGGCAATTACTACACTTCGCCTATCTGGAGTTTCAAATTCAAGTGTCACCTTTGCAATGGACTTATAGACATTCACAATGATCCAAAAAATACGGACTATAGGATAGAAAACGGCGCAAGAAGAACAGCAAACGACGAAACTCGCGCGCGAGAACAATTAGAGGATGATGGACATGCGGATCAGCGAAATCCGTTCGCAGAGGTTGAGAAGGAAAAGCAGATCCGGACAAAGCAAGAGAAGGATAATCAAAAGCTTTCCGATATATATGAGGCTAATTTGCGACAATGGGATGATCCATATAGTCAGTCGCAAAAGCTGAGGAGCAATTTTAGGGTACGTGCAAGGTGCGTAGATTTCAAAACATATACTAATTTTACTGCCAGGAGGAGAAAAGAATTTTAAAAGAGAAGAAGGATGAAGAGATGAAACTTCAGGACAAGCTTTCGTTGTCTATACCTCTGGTGGAAAATAGCGAGGCAGATTTGAAACGAGCGGAACGGATAGAATTCGAAGATCCAGTAACAAAAGCGGCAGAAGTGTCCCTGCACCAGAAGAGATACGGTTCTATTTTTAAACAGGGAGAAGGCAATACAGCTGAGAAAAGCGATAGGGCGGTAGAGACAATTAGAGATATTGTAAGACAATCTAGTGATGCCTTTACGATGGATATGAGATCAATAAGAGAAAAACGAAAACGAAGAGCAGTTATCTCGCGGAGCGAGAACAACGGGTCTGGGCGGAGCCCAGCCGCCGGAGGCAAACAGTCTCTCGTAGAATATGATGATTCAGATTGAATGATAAATAATGATTAATAGTACAGGTATTAAAACATAATATATAATAAGGATGGTAAGTTACTAGCCAAAGATTTGTAAGCCGTCATTTTCGGGCTGTTCTTCTTGTTCTTCCCCCTCGATGTCTGATTGGGCATTTTCATCCATTTTAATTTTTTGGCCGAGAAGAGAAGCAAATAAATCGTCAATTTGTTCATCAGTCCAGGTGGTATTATGTCTAGGAACATCAAAACCTTGAACCTTTTCTTGAACTGTATAACGTAATTTACGACCTTTAGAAGCTTTAGTGTCGATATTCTTTTTTACTTTCGCTTTAGATACCGTCCATCGTAGCCCAGAAGTATTTCCTGAATCGGCCATTCTACGGTCAACCAATTCTTTGAGTATTTGACGATAGAAATCAGCATCATCAAAAATGTGTTCGTTTTCTTGAATATCAACAGTTTTCTTTTGTTGATCAGATTCAATGGTCGTATTATCTTCCTCACCAAGGATTCTAGCATTGGAACGGTTTAATTTTGTTCTTTTAACAAGTCGTTCCATATCAGCCAAAACAGTCGATACTTGAATGGCTGCCGTTTGGTTTAATGATTTGAATTTGTTGGATTGTAAAGCCATGGAGCCAGTAGATGATTGAACTTTTTGGGACCATTTAGTCAATACAGATTCTCTATAAGTATTTAATGATTTGTCTATCGATTGTGCATTATTGAATGCAGTTTTCAGCGATCGCTTTTTACTTGATTTGATCTCTGGAAGATTTGGAATGCCATCATTTTTTAAAAGTTGGACACGAAGATCAGTTACCTTGTTTAGTAACTTAAAAATCGATGATTTGCTGCTAGATAATAATTCAGGTGTTAATTCGGTGGTAAAATTGTCAGCCTTGGATTTGGAAATGGGCAGTTCATTAGCGGCTTGTAAAGCCTTTTGGATTTTAATACGACAATCAACAATACTTTCATAAATATTAAGTTGATGTTGAACAGCAGCGCCCTTTTCAGCATCTGCCTTGGCGGTGTTTGACAATCTGCCAGCAAGGCTTTTTCTTTCAGCTGAGATGAGCTCTTGAAGCTGAGCACGTTTTGCTGCTTCATCTACTGGTACTTCGGTGGTGGATGTTCTATCGTTGTCATCAAATTCACTTTGATCGTCAGATTCGTTTCCATCGACTTCCAGTTGTGCTTCATCGTCTTCGTCTTCGTCTTCATTCTCGTCCTCATCCTCATCCTCATCCTCATCGTCTTCCTCATATTGTTCTTCTTCCTCCTCACTGTGACCGTGTCCATTTTGTTCAAATAATGCATCTCTTTTAACTCTTTTTCCAAGGTATTTCACGCCATCAATATTTAAATCATCATTTCGTAAAGTACTCTTACCAACTTTAACGTAATGTTCAGTAGCAGCTTTCTTGATTTCCTCGTCAACTTCGTTTCCGCTATCGTCGTCAGGATTTCTATTTTCAAAATCTTCTGGATCAAAATCAACAGGTTCTGGGTTGGCCAATTTGGCCAACTGTTCTGCTAATGAAGGCATTTGTATAGGATATGGATGTTGTAGCACTCGAAAATCTGTCAAATTTGCCAGTTTTGTATTTTAGTTTGAAGTTTTCTTTTTCTCGTGATATTTTTTTCTTCAAAAGATTAGATAAGATGTGCCCTAACCTCAGAAATACGGTAGCCGCGGTAGCGGGAGGCTATAACCAGCGGTCAGGGGTATGCTAGGAGCGAGGTGTAGTATTGTAGGAATTCTTAATTAGGGCGAATAACTAAATTTATTTTGGAATTATAATGGATAAGGAGGCGTATATTTTGACGGATTTCTTTATAAATGAGATTAACAGGATAGGGATTATGGACAATTATACAGTGAGGAACGAAAGTGTGGGTGAAGGTATCCTAGACAGAACTGGGGGTGAAAAGTATTTCAGCTTAACTAATAGATAATTAAATCAAATCGTTTCTTTTATATCATACCTCGTGAATCGAGCAATCGGTGTCCGAGCGCGGCCATCGGTGGTAAAACTATCCGTGATAATGCTCATTAATTTATAAAACCTACTTTTTATACATTTTCTTTCCTTCGACAACATAATTGTCGAGGAAATCGTCCATAATCGCTTCTAGATCATCTCGCTCTTTCGACATATCAAAAGGTTCGTTTCCTTCGTCTTCGCCTTCATCTTCATCTTCCTTGTTATATTCTTCTTCAATTTTGTCGAATCGATTGTCTAACAGAGTCAATCCGTCGTTTCTAAATAATGCAGAACTGGACATTGAGAAGCCAGTTAAATCAGTTTTGGCACCAATTTTTTGTTTCCTTCCACTCTTGGTAATGCGTCTACCAGAGGGGACCTGTGATAAGGATGCTACTTCATCACGTTCTTCATCGAATTCGTCATCACTTTCTTGACCAATAGGGGCTTTTGATTTTGACTGGTCTAATTTGAATTGGCGGAATGCAGTTTCCCAATCTTCTTCGCCTTCTTTTTTTGTTACAACGAATTTAGATTGCTGATTGGCATCAGAATCATAACCTTCGTCATCGGAATAATCATCTCCACTATAATCATTTTCGGGATCATAATCAGCCCATTCATCGGCTGATCTTTCCGGCGCTTTACCACTGGTTATTAATGCATCAAAAATATCTTCATCATCATCAACATATTCTTCGTCTTCTAATGCTTCCAACACTTCACGTAAACTAGGATCCATATCAGGTTGCAAACCAGCAATCTCATCAGGAATATCCTGCTGATCTTGATAAGTTCTTTTAACTGTTTCGTTGGACGGTAACACATCACTGGGGAGGTTAACTTTATTAGCAGTAGCGTAATCAGATTTTAATAACAAATCACCATCTTTACCAAAGTTCTGTTTTTCTTTTGAAGTGGCAGATTTTTTTGAAATAAAAACAGCAGAAGGATCTTCACCAATAGGTTTTAAATGTTGCATGTAATCATATTTACTATCATCAAATTCGATACCATATAAAGCAGCTTCACCTTCATTATCACGGCGACCTTGCTTTCTGAAATTTTCTTCTTCCTCGGCCAAAATTTCAGCAGTCAGAATTTTGGAAGAGGCGTTTGAATGATGAGGAACAGGGGCCCATTTGTCCCTTCTCTCTTGCTTTTGTTTAGCATTATTAAGATTATCGAGCTTCACCAGTACTCGTTGAGAAGCGTCTGGATCATTGATTAACGGATCTTCTTGGGATCTATAGACTAAGCTATAAGTATCGGCCTTTTTTTTATCGATCCACTTTTTTGGAGGCATTTTGTGATAATATAGAATAAATAAAGATAAACTGGTGAGAAAGAGATAGAAAGATAAGGTATGTCCACTATATATTTTTTTCATCATGCGGCTAGATAAAAATTCTGATCTACGCCGCATTGGCTTGATAGTGGTTAGGTTGGAGTAACGACCCTGCATGGAGATTGCGAGCGAAGTTCAACGAGCGGAGCGAGCAACGTGCCCGGGCAGACCCCAGCCGCCGGAGACAAGAGGGGGTGGAATTTGATGCAGTTTATTTCTAGATCTATAAATGTATACGTGTTATTGGAATTTTTTAATTATTAATAATTAGTTTGGTCTAGCCCCTAATCCAGCTGCTTATGGTACCAGAAGTGGTGTATATCATCGCTGCCAGACCTGCAACACATAGAACACCATCAGCCAGCATCATATACCAGGGTTGACGAACCGCTTTGAGATGGAGCAAGGGGGGATAAATATAAACAAGTGGAATACATGCAAAACTGCCGATTAAGGCGACGAATTTGTCGAGATCATCAGCTCCTCCCCAGGCGACAATGGCAGTTATTATTGTAAGAAAAAAGCGGAAGACATTCTTTTGCCATTTGATTTTGGTGTTGTATTTACCACTACGGATAAAGAGCCAATTTTCCATGATACGAATGGCGGGGAAGAGTTGGAGAGGAGTAGAGAGGAGAATAGCAACGGAATAGAGGAATTGAACAGCGTTGACGAAATGAGAGTCTTGAGGGAGGTTGAGTATAATAACAGTTTTAACTTCTGAACCATAAGCAGCGTATTGTAGTGCACCCATAGAAACAAAGACAAGTGTGATACCCACCATTACACCAGCAAGGACAGGATTAAATTTTTGAGGATTTTTCATAGAGTCTTGAATAGGAATGATAAGACCAATACCTTCATAGGTAAATATAGCAGTACCGATGAAAAGAGTCCAGGAGTTACTATTAAACATTACAACATCAGCTACTCCTTCATGATAAATAGTTTGAGCGCCAAAATAATAAAGGTACACAAGACCTAAGAGGATAAAGAAATCAGCGACAAGAGCAGTACCAGATAATTTGGCAATATCTCGAATCATTGATAGAGGTAAAAATACAATTAATTGAAGAAATATAAATATTTCAACTGGAATGAATGTTTCATTGTTGGTTACTGCTAATACAAAAGCTTGTAAATTTTCAGACACAAACACAATATAAGCAGCAGCAAACCCGATTTGAGAGAGTACGATTGAAAAGAGGATAAGCTGTCTCATACGAGGTCCGTAAAGAACGCCACCAATATCACCAAAACTTGCAGCTCCAACTTGATCTTTAGAAGAAATTAAAAGTAAGAAACACCAGTATGAAATGATTGATACAAAAACGAGAAGAACTGAAGAGAATAGAAGGCCACCATTGGAATAAGCTTTGGGTAAGAATAATACACCAGTACCTACAAAACTTTTCAATAAGAGCATGACGGCTTTTGTTGGTGTAGCATTTCCTGGTCCATGATGGGCAGATTTTTTCCTTGATAATTTGGGTCTGGATGAGATAAGAGTAGTAGTTTCATCTTGGTCTTGTTCATCATCACCACCACCACCAGCACCACCAGAACCTCCAGCACCAGAACCACCACTAATAATCCCCCCATACCCAGTCGTACTCCCAGGCTGTCCATCTTCATCCTCCTCTTCATCTTCATCTTCTTCCAATTCTTCACCAGCAAAATGCCCATAAATACTTAAAAATTCAATAAAATTTCTTGTTAAAAACGCAGGACGGGGAGAATTTTGAGATTCTGGATCACTGCGATTAAGAGTTTGATGTTGATGAGAAATAAAGTTTCTACGAAATCCACCAGGTGCTTTAATATTCTTTGTATCAATTGGTTGCCCATCAGGACCTACAACTAGAGGACGAGGGAGATCAAATGATCTTGATCTACCACGTTTAGTAGCAGCCTCACCTTCTTCATGTTCTCTTTGCCAATTATATAATTGACGAGTGATATCACCACCTTGAAGACGAAGTGACATGAATTTATCATCATCATCATCATTGGTATTAGGACTACCAGAACCACTAATGAGATTACTGTTACCAATACGATCAGCAACAATGCCACTATCATAATCAGAACCAAAATCACTTCCTCTTGGTTCACGTACTAAATGACGGCCAACGACCTTAACAATTTCTGGGTCAGGGTTATCAATATCAACAATTGAAGAGGCATGATCAGAGATAGAAACAGCTGAAGAATCGGGGATAGCAAATCCGCTATTACTTGGAGACGAACTATTACCACCTGAAATGGCTCTTGATAAACCACCACTATTACTCAAGTTACTAGTACCAGTAGTATTACCAAAACTTTTTCTATGAAGATTAAAAGACCTTCTATCATTTGAAAATACATTATCATCAAAATCTGATACACTCAAGGTATTATTACTAATACCATTAGAAATTCCATTATTTACACTTCGTTGCGAAAATGATCCTACAGTCACAGGAGATCCCAATCTTAAAGAAGCTTGACGAAATGGTGAACCAGCCATAGAACCTCTACGACTATTACTACTTTCGCCATTAGATTTTGGGCTATTAGAGATTGGTTTTGGAGACGACATTTATGAAGATACTGACGATGATATAGTTGATAAGGTTGATATAAATGATTGTCTATAAGGATAGCAGTAGTTATGTACCAATATCGAAGTCCGATATCTATTAATATCGATTAATAAGTATATTCAATACTATTTTCTGAATTTCCTCTTTCTTATTTCAAATCTTAACAATCTTTCTTCACTTACTGATTAAAAGTTTCTTTCTTGTCAAATCGTTATTATTATCATACGGCACTTTTTCGATTATATGTAAGTTGTAGATTGGTACATTCAAGTGTAGTAATCGTAATAGCCTTTCTATATACGCGATACGGCGAGACATACTCCGAAAATGAGGACTTATGAAGTTCTGCACAGCCGTTCGGTAAATGGACCGTGTGAAGGGGGATATTAAGCCCGTGTTATGGCTATCGGACGGAACAATAATCACGCGGGCCATTTTTTCACAGATAATACAGATTATATTTTATAACATATCAATTAATAATTTTTAATTTATAAATCAGAACTGACAGTAAAAGCGAAATAAGCAAAGGAAGTTAATATCTAAGTCACATAATATTGAGAAATACCTGTAACAAAATTATATTATATTTTCGAAGCATATACATTATGCTTTAATCGTCAGAATCATTGGTAGTTGTGCTGAGCAAATCGAATAACCATATCAATACTCTATAGGTATATCGCAATATAGGGGCCATCACATTCTCTGATGGCAATCTACAATATCTTAATAAACCCAATTGACAGACACCCCACATAGTTCACTCTGGCCCGGGATAACAGGGGATCAGGGTCGATAACCCTGCATAACAAATAAGCGCTCGCGCGGCTTTATCAAACATACCTAATCATGTTCTATATAATTCATTAATGCTTAATGATATAGTACTTCAGAACTATAACCTCACCTTCCCTCTAATGTCTGTTCCTCAACAAAATCCAATCGAGGAATCCACATCGTCGCCTATAGGTATCTCTGTACAAAATATATCGTCATCACGACAGGTCCGCAGACGTAACTCTCTAGATGCGTCTGCACACCTAACTTCTCTTCCGTCATCACACGACGAACAGCTTGCTTTGGATAGTACCGATTCTAGCTCTCTCTCATCCTACGCTGGTTCTGATGAATCATCTAGTGAGTCTCAATTGTCACCTATTCAGCAGCTTAGTGATATCATGGCTACAGTTTTTGACCCGTCCCCACTTGATCGAGTGGTAGTTCTTCAGGCACAATCGTCTGGAATAGTGCATGCCAAAACTCGTGAACTTCAACAACTTCAACAGCAAGCAGCATTTCGACTTGAGGAACTAAAGCAGACCTTTTCTCAAGACCTTAAAGCTGCTAAACATCTAATCAAAGATCTCGAGTGGACTCATCGCCGGATTGCTTCTGCTATTCGCAAAGCTAAACTTGTTCATCCAATTGAGTACACCCAAGCCCTTGAAAGGGTGAAAGGTGCCTTATGAATTTCTCTTTTGCCTCCGGCGGCTGGGCTCTGCCCAGACCCGTAGCTCGCGTCGCTCGATGTAGAGGTGTGCGCCTCTCCGCGGAGCGGATTAGTGGCCTTGAGCTGATGCCCAGCCGAGGCACGGTCTTAATAAAAAAGAGTGAATTATGAGGGACCTATACGCCAAACTTCGAGTGCTACTACATAGAAATTCGTTTCTGAACTGAGAATTTCATTTCCAAAGGTAATGGATCGGGAAGAAACCCCATGTTCAAGGCTATCATCAAGCCATAATCCATAGTGACCATCTCCCCCTCCCATAGAAAGAAAATTGGGAGCACAGAAAATGACAAAATCGTTGACTCCAGTATAGGGGAATGCCTGGAAACGAATATCTCCATTGGCAAGTTTACTTGTTTTCCATAGAAAACATTCACCATTACCATAGAATCTTCGTGATTCGGTTGTATGAAAATATTCGTTAGCATACGCTCCAAATATGTCCCCATTCTTATCTTCGATAATCAGCATATATCCAGGTCGTTTGTCAGGTTTGGGAATTACATTGCTATATAATGTGTGTAAAGATGCCCCATGTTGTTCTAAACTATAGCAAAGATCCCATGACGTATATAATTGAAGTCTTTCAGGTAGTAAATCACGTAACTCCTCACTTAATGTCTCGGTCATAAGTCGAGTTTTTGTTAATTCACTATAGCCACTGAGTGACACTGGGTCCAAAGGAGGTAGATCAAATTCAACAGAGCGTGGCCGTTCAGCCGGTGAAGTAATTTTCGGAGGATTGTCCGGTTCAGATGTATGACGACGAGAGAATTTCCATCGACTTAGCCGACTAGTGTGATTATCAGAGCTAGTCGTAGAGTTATTATCCTCCGATTCTCTTTTAGTAGGTGGATAAGTGAAATTTCGGGGACCTAAATGGTCGTGACCTGGGGTTCCTTCTGCTTTTGAGCTCGATTCCAGGTCTAAGTCAGGGTTGTGATCGTCATCTTGACTTATGATCACGTTCGGATACTTTTCTTTTTCTTCTCCACCACCACCAACATTACTATCGCCTAACTCCTTATTGTTAATATTAATCAATGCTTCTTCATTATCATCATCTATAGCTGAAAATGAAGTTGAACCAGTCATAAGACTATAGTTCTCTACTTTAGCAGTAGTAGTAGTAACATTGTCACCTTCGTCTTCACCATCTTTATGCACTTCCGAGGTCACTTCTTCAACATGAGTACCCCAACTAAACGGGTTGAAACTCAATCGTCTTCTTGCATCTGGCATTGTGTTCAATTTTGTTTGCTTGCTGGTTGGCTGGCTACCTTACCAATCCGCCCCTCAAATCTCTAATTTTCGTTCGAATTTACACAATCTCCGTCTTTCAAGAACAGTCAGTTCATAAATGCTATGAAGTCTAAAACCAAAAATCAACTGAAGATTTAACTTATGTTATTAAGCTCATCAACTGATGATGAGTTCGCTGCTAAACCTCATGAGATTCAGGGTTTCCCCAGATAAGGGACAGAAAACGCACATGTGCGGCACGAAGACGCCGCACCAGTTTTACGCCCTAAATTGCTGCCGTTGTCATCATTAAAGTTATCAGTTTGTTTACTAAAGTTGTACTACGATTGGTTTTCATTGGTAGGTTGCTATTCTGTTGTTTAAAATTTCAGTAAAGGAGTCGGAGTCGGTTCTTCACTTCTGCTTTCGTCCCTGCCTGCACATACGCATCTGAGGCATAACACATGTTAGAACTCCGCGCCTGAGCGGATTACATATTTCAGTTCGATTGTCTGCGTCTGAAGAGACATATTATTATAGAAGCAATTAAAATACGTCAAATAATAAGCGAAGATAGACGAAAATAGTTATCTATATCTTACGCCAATAATCGTACCAGTAGGCATTATGGTTCTGCTTCTGCTACCATCGAATGTGTGTTTCAGTGCTCGTGCAAACATAAAATTTAATATAGAAAACAACCAACTAGGTGAACTCATTACCAGAAAATACAGGCTATCTGCGCAAGGTATTTGTAGTATGTCTACTGTAATCATGCTACACCTAGTGGAGGAGCCAACATTAATGCGGCTATGTCGTTAGTAGCTATAAGATTTTCGACACACAATATAGACCTTGCTCTAATTCTGTACAGAAGGAAAATTAACTTTCGTTTAGCAAACGATGACATCCGTATTACTACTGACTTCTTATTTCAAATCCGAGTACAAACACAGCCATAACACTCCATTGCTTGCGATACAACGACGGATGTTTTTCAACACTGCCAATTTCTTATCTTAAAGTCGACATATAAATGCATACTAAGCCTACTCTAATTACGTATGAATGGACTGGAGCCAGACCGTATATCTTTAAATTGAAATAGAATTGATTTCACAGATGAGCTATGACTCTGACCTGAGTATGCCTCGGATAAATGTAGGGAAGCATACACACTGCATATTTAAAGGGACATCAGGGGGGTCAAATACGCACGGTCTCAGAATTACCAAGGAACTTCCGCACAAAAAGCTCACGTAGATTTCATCAGTTGGAACCTCTCTGAGTAAATGAAGACCTGTTTCATGCTATTTCACAACTTTTAATGTTGGTATCGCTAACTATTCAAATAATTTATTTTTACAAAAACAAAACTATTATGCAATCCACATCCAAACCTTCTCGAAAACATTACGAGGCTCCCTAATTGGTGTACTTCTCTCTAAAGCATCACACTCCGCTAGTCCAGTTGTAACGTCAACTTCAGCGGTAGGAATAAACCACGTCCAATTTCCGGAATAAATTTTGTGGCCAACATATAACACAACAAAAATAGGAAGAGTTATATATGCAGCAACGAAATCTGCTCCAGTGAAAGAACCACCAACAAATACTGTAAATCCATTAGTGATAGTTACAAGTATTAAAATGATTAAAGCCACGTATGTAGTGTATGGTTGGAAAGGAGTAGTAAATGGCATGGTAGCCCAAATATCATTGTATTTCATAGCTTTTCGGAATCGAATATAGGTAATCAATAGACAGATCCATGCAATGAAGCCAGCAATCGTCGATAAATTAGTAAACCAGGTAAAGACCATGGCAGATGAAGCTGATGCATTGAGGAAACCTAAACATGCAACGGCAGAGACAGCAAGTAAAGCTACCCAAGGAACTCCTCCTTTGTTACAGTAACGAAACACTTTTGGCGCTTTACCTTGTAAACTTAGAGCATATAGAGATCTTGAGCCAGCGAAAAGAAAGGAGTTAGCTGCAGACCATGCAGAAGTAAGAATAGCAGCATTGATGATATGATTCAAAACAGGGATTCCGGCATTTTGAATTCCAATAACAAATGGAGAAGCAGCGGCATTTCCAGCTCCACTAGAGACTGCATTCAACAAGCGAGGGTCACTTGCAGATACAATACAGCCGATAATCAAAATTGATACGATATAGAAGAAAACAAGACGATAAATAAATCTCTTTGTAGCCTTTGGGGTATTCCTTCGTGGTGCTTCCGCTTCTCCTGTAGCAATAGTAATTAATTCAGGGCTCATTACTACACTATATCCTGCTCTGACGATTGCATTCCAAAAGCCGCAAAATCTACCAGCTGCTCCACCAACAATATATGGCTTGAAAGCTTCACCATCTTTCCAATATCTGAAGCCGAGTCTATCATGATTTGGGCCACCTCCAAAGAATATTACAATTCCAGTTATGATCAAACCAAGAATGGTGATAATTTTTATAGAAGCAAACCAGAATTCAGTCTCACCATAAATCTGAACTGCAAAAATGTTTAAAAGCACAACTGTAGCAAGGATAATAGCAATCCAAACGGCAGTGGGGACTTTATCGGTCCCTGAATAAGATTGTTAGTGAGATTCTAATATGTTGATTTGTGATGTTCCTCTTAGATATCACAATCCACAATACTTACAATACTCTGCAACAATTGCACCTGCAACGCATTCCGAAGGAACAAGTAACGCAAAAGAATAAATATAAATATAACTAGTTGCGAAGCTCAAATCCGGGCAAGCATATCTTCCAACCATGCCAGGTGGTGATACTCCTTGAACTGGTAGATAAGTTGTCATCTCACCCAGCGCATTCATTACTGCCCAAATAACAAAAGACATAATAATATAAGCACAAAGTAATGATCCAGGACCTGCGTTGGATAGAATAGCACCAGATCCAACAAATAGACCTGTGCCAATGCAACCCCCCAAAGCAATAAATTGGACATGACGTGACTTCAAGGCACGACTAGTATGTCCATATTTGTTTTCTTCGCAGATAATTATATCTTCCTTTGGAATGGAAGAGATATCATCTCCGTAGTACTCTACCTTCACTTTTTCGTTTGACATAGTAGAATATAGATTTAATTTGTGAGTGGCAGTCGGCTTGATTTATACTATATTTTAGTATTACAACTCCAATCCCCTGAGTAAATGGATAAAATCATATATTATCTGAGGAAATGGGAATTTATTTACTTTATACCAGCTTCCAAATAGCAAATGGAAAGTTGAAAAAGTAATGTTAGATTATTTTTTTTATCTGCTTTTGGATTAACATCGTTTTAAATTACAACCAATCTAGCTACTCGATTACTGGCAGTATCAAGTATAAAAAGGTTCATCAATGACGATCTCATAGGCTTGGCGAGAGATGGGTGAGTGAGATTAAGAATAGATATTTCGCAATATCTACGATTATATCTATCGATTTATCTCTAATATGACTTTATCAATATTTAATATATTATTTATTTATTTATCATCATCACTATTTGACTCCCTCCATTTATATTTCTTCTAGACTTGCTATTTCAAGTTAAATATAGTTCTGATACAAACCGCCTTATTTCTAGGGGTACAGATATTTCCTTCCTTATGACCTAAATCGGTATTAGGAAGTATACCCTATGCATACCGGAATATTTGAGCATGCGAAGGCCCACTTTGAGAAATGACAGAGGATGGTAGCAAAAAAAAATTGTTTAGGACCAGACTTTTACGGTCCTAGTAATTACACCGTTGAATCGTATTTGGATTATCTTTTGTGGGGGTTGCAAGAAAGTTTAACTTCCGGTTGGCCGACTATTAAGTCTGGAATCAAGAAAAGATTTGAATAAGTCGTTTAATGGTTGATGTGGGATATAGTGATATGAAAGTAATGTATCGATCAACTCATATCTATAAATCAACGCCTCCTATCTTTAGCTTGAATGCTGAATATCAAACCAGGTAATAGCCAATAAAAATACAGCGCTTATATTTTGCAAATTGTTCATTCCTTTTTGATAAGATTATATGTCGTCATTGTAAATCTTGAGACATATATGTTTGATTAATCCGTGACCATTTCTTGGCGCTGGGTAGATCCATCTCGAGAACCCCGTGTAAAGCAGGCCGCAACGGTTGTACACGGATCTGACGGCTGATAAGCTATGATATGTGATTCGCGGGGTACATTATCAGAGAATATTCACCGTCGCTTATTGACTGGGTAAAGTGTATTCTCCATCTTCTGGTCATGACCGTCCAGACTAGGTTTAGCTTATCGCCGGCACTTCTGCCGATTATGGATGGGTGTGAAAATATTTTTCACCTGACTGGAGAGGAGACGGAGCTGACACTGGTTATTAATGCTGTGTAGAGTTTAGATATGAAAAGCGATAAGTCGAAAGAGATTTCTATCTAATTTGGTTATGACAATATAGGGTTATAAAGTCATGAGGTTATATAATTGAATAGATACAGAAATGCATTTCAATAAGAAGGTAAATTACTAACCTACATAATATAGTGGTTTCAGGTTATATACCTGGCATTACGTTGTATTAGCAAAGGTCGTAGAGTAGCCTAAGTCGGGAGCAATGAGATATCCTGATGATCGGCACAACATTGTATCTGCTACTAAGTTGAGTACAACTCGATATGATAGTGCGATTGATAGGCACAGATTGGGAGGCCTTAGACGTCCAATTGACTGGATGATACGATTGTATCTGACTCAGATACAAAGCCAGGATACTTCAGCTCCACTCAAGTCCTCGGTAATGATACTAGACTGGATTGGATACAGCAAACAAGGTGATCCGATCTCATCAAAGATATGCAGCTGCTTGAGGAGTAAAGTTCAAGAGCTCATATGAGATCGGAAAAAGTAAGCTGCTTTCATGGCATTTTCAGTTTCGTGTTCGGATTTCTTATCAACCTTGGAAATAAGTTGAATTCCAGCTGTCTCTACAGCTCTCCTAGCGAATTCATCAAGATAAATATCTCGTGGGAGAGAGTTAGGAGACTTTTTGATGGGCTGAGAATTATATAGTTGTTGAGTTTGTTGGACTTGGGAGATCATTGAAGTTGATTGAGACGACAAGAAGAGCATAGTATCTTTAAGCTGCTGAGCTGATGAAGAAGGAGATGATAGAAAAGGATAAGACGATCTAAGTTCTTGGAAGGTGTTTAATTCTTGAACAGTTTGATAATGTTTATGTTTTAGGGAGGAATTGATTTCTGTTTCAAGGTAAAGTTGAGCTTCAAGTTGTTCAATTTCATCATCAAGATCTGTAGTATGAGTCGTATTAGTTTCTGTGAAATCGATTCCTTTATGATGCTTTAAACGAATCCATCCTTCAGTTATAAGATCTTCAGGAATTGTCAATAAATTTCTTAACGTGTAAAGTTCGAAATTATCAAAACACCTATCAACAATTGATTCTAATAAAGTTTCTAATTTAGCAGTTCCCAATTGAATATCTTGATCAGATACTTTTCTACGAGAAGATGACTGGCTATTTTGGCCATATCTTTTCCGTAAGAATTCTTCCATAGCACCAGTACATTTGTATAGAATGTCATTTACAGCATTAATAAGTTCATCAATCAGAGCAATAGGTACATAACCGAGGTGTTCAGTTAAGATACCAGTATTCTGAGAGAACAAAGACATGTTTTAGGTGAAGTGAAAGATGGAATTGAGATAAAAGAATGTTCAAAACCATACGGAAGAACGATCGACAAACGCGAGATAGTAAAAGATAATGCAATCACGACGCGTTTGGCAGTATCAAAACGTAGCAGTTATAGTGATTTGGTGGATTAATTGGCAGGATGGAGGGTAACGTGAGAGCATAGAAGATGACGATGCTAATGTAAATATCGAGTCTGGTTTAGACACTTTTAAGTGGTTTCAAGAACCAATAAATAATTATAATTAGCTTAAAAGGGTTCAAATGATACTATCACGTGATGTATTTTAGACTCTGTCGTATCTCCATCACGTGATAAACTAACATTAAATCTACATTCCTAATTAAGCATCTAACAGTCATTTTTCGTTCTCAAATATACGCCTAAAATTCATTCAGAGTCTCTTACTTACCATCTCTATACTTCACCAACAATTAGCTCTAACAACCATTTCATACAAATCAAGGACCGAGCGGAATAATCTCAATCCATTACAAAAAGTAAATCCTGTCGAGGAAGTCCCGAATAATAAAAACAATTAATTAAGAATGGTAAGTTTAAAATAAGAAGATGGATAGACGGTTTTGTGATGGTAGATGTATTCATGTAGATGTATTCATGTTAATGACTTATGTTCAACGTAACTACTCCATCCCCCATTCTCACGAATCACCACTAACCCTCTCCCAGTCTGACATCGAGGAAGTTAACGCTGTCGAGGAAGTTGAAGTTGCTGCTGAAACTGCTGCTCCCGGAGGAATCTCTATTGAAGATGCTCTCCGTGGTGTCCTCAAGAACGCTTTGATCCACGACGGTCTTGCCCGTGGTCTCCGTGAAGCTTCTAAGGCCCTTTCTTCTGGTCAAGCTCACATGGCTGTTCTTTGCGACTCTGTAACTGAGGAGTCTTACATTCGCCTTGTCGAGGCTCTCTGTAACGAGCCTGAGACTAAGATCCCTCTCATCAAGGTTTCTGATGCTAAGAAGCTTGGTGAATGGGCTGGTCTTTGTCAACTCGACAGAGAGGGTAATGCCCGCAAGGTCGTTGGCTGCTCTTGTGTTGTTGTTAAGGACTGGGGTGTTGACTCTGCTGAGCGTGATACTCTCCTTAACTACTTCGCTTCTCAATAAGCGGTCTTAAAAAACTGGGTCTTATTAATTTAAGATCATAATCTAATGACTGTAATATATTGTTGAGTAGTTCACACTTTCTTCCCTTTCTGCCTCCGGCGGCCGGGCTCTGCTCGGACCCGTAGGTCTGCTCCGCAGAGAAGCTATTGCAAACGAAGAAACGAATAACAGATGGCCGAAGTCTGAGACCTTCGTTCAGAAATTAGCCATCCATATTAAACTGAAACGTCGTTAGCTCGCTCCGATCCTTATCTTTACGCCCGATAAGGGTATGGGTTTCAATCCTAGACGATCTGATAGTATTATCTAGATAATGAAACTGCTCTGTCAATGAGCATTTCTGGCGTTAATTTTCTCTAAAGGAGGAACCTTGTCTGAAAATCGTTCTTTAGTCGTATTTTAAATATCTTGTTATTGTATTATGACGTAGTTATGCGTGATCTATCTTGGACCCAGAAGTTCTACTCCTTGGACCATAATAAAGAGATTCGATTCATGAGAAGAAAAAGGAAAACAATTTACACTCGCCTCAACCTCAACCTCAATGCAACCGAATTCAAGCAATGTAAACATATAATATATTGTGGCTTATTAAGATAGATAATTTGAGTTGAGTTTGATGTAGTCAGGCGATAGCCGATTTTAAGTTTGCCCGCAATACCTCGCATTGAGGGATGAGGTCATACCAGGTCTGAGGGCAATACGTGACCATTTGAGCGTGTCTGGAACTTATAATTTCAGTTAATAAGCAAGCATTCCCAGGGAATCGAAATCTAGCCAGAAGACACCTCCGATTGGAGATTGGTCACACCCTGGAGATGGCAACGCCGTCCAGAGTGCATGGTTGCGCTCATAGTTATTTGAGCTATCAAGTGACCGAAGATCAAACGAGCGGAGCGAGCTACGGGTCCGGGCAGAGCCCGGCCGCCGGAGGCAGAAAGAAAGACCGACGTCTAGAATCGGCGATATAATAATCAAACCAAATTGTGGGGAAACCCTTACCACGATATCCAGTTCGGTGGGACCTTAAGCGTGGTGCTTAGCAACAGGGAAATGAAAAATAAACATCTGACCAGGCAGGCTTAGTGAGATTAACGGTGGGGACAGGGTCTATCAAGTAGCAAATAACGGAAATTCTAGACCGTTTTTTTTGTGGGTTGGAATGGAAGAAAAAGCGGTTAGAGAGGGGTAAAATAATTAATTAAAACAGCGCTGTATATATATGGGGTTTGAGATCGAGTGTAAGGGAAGTAATAGTTGAAGGATTGGAAGAGACAAAACGAAGGAAAAATAAAGAAACAAAAAGTTGGAAATAGCTGCCATATCTGTCATACTTAGCTGTCGTATCATGTCAAAAAGAACTTTTGATTCTTATGAAGAAGATTTATACCAAAATCACTCTTCCTCTTCCTATCATCCAAATCAGTTGTCTTCAGCAGATGAAATATTCCCACCCTCTCCTCCTGGTGATGTAAATCGAGATGTTGGCTCATCTCATAGTAAAATGAGTTCATATTCAACATCAGCTTCATCATCAGAGTTATCATTATCATCGAATCTTTCTAAAATTTCAACAGAGTTACAACCACAATCAGAATTAGAAGTTATTCCTATTTCTCCCAAGAAAACTCGTAATTTCCATATCGATCTCTCTCGATTTCTTGTACGAGGGTCTCAGTTATCATTCACTGCCCACGAAACTGCTATTCTATATCGACCATATACGTCAATACCAGTAAAAATATCCCTTTCTGGAGTAATTTCATCACAAGACCCACGAATCATTTTATTTTTCCCAGGTATGGACTCTGACAATCGAACAAATGAACTCCCATTAGACGTTTTACAAGTACCTATTGTTCGTAAACTTGGATGTATAGTCAGTTCGGCTGCTTATCGACCTATATCACCACCTATATCATCACCTACTAATCTCCCACTTGAAACGGGACGACCCAGTCAAAAAGTTATTCCTGAATTATATGATGAACGAGGATATCTTGCCCGTGCGTGTCGAGTTCTAGATCCTCTTGGTGGTGGATGTGTTCCCATTCCTAGTATTGTCTATATTGATAATCGTCATGTAAAGGTCGTTATTCCATTTCAATGTGTTCGACCATCACAACTTCGAGAAATCGTTTCTCAAGTCGTCGAATTATTTTAGTTTCTAATTTATTTAATTTATTCTCTTCACTTCTCTGCCTCCGGCGGCTGGGCTCCGCCCAGACCCGTTGCTCCGCTCCGCGGAGATAATAATATTCTATTTAAATAACTAAGTTTTGATTAGTCGTTGCACAGTCTTGAGCAGCTTGAAAGAGATGGTCACAAGCACCGTAGAAGCAGTGAAAATAACCACTCGTTGCGGAACAGAAACAAGCTCCATTAATGGATATGGGAAGAAACCGTTATGCTCAAACGTATGGTGAATCCAAACCCAATAAGCACATGCAAAAGTACCAAACATACCAAACGCTCCTACAACTGATGTCTTCCAAGGATCAGCAAAAAACAAAACATCTACCACCTCAAAAACAGCTGGATAGAAGTGAAGTCGTATATCAAGCCAAGGCGATGGAACAATACCAAACCTTTTATCTTGAAGTAGATTAGGGTCAATAGATTTGATGGTCCAATAAAGAATAGTAATAAGAAGTTCTAATGGGGCTGCAACAACATTAACCCGTCTATGAATAGAAGACAAAAATTCTGATCCAGTCAGAACTGACAAAGCACCAAAAGACTGGGCCAACGTAGCCACTGCAAGCCCAATAATAGTCAAATACTGGAAGTGAGATCCATATGCTTGGTTAATTATTGTAATATGCTTGTATAAAATATAGTGAAATCCTTGATAAAATATGTATAATGCCGAAGCGTGAAGTGCTAACTGAGCAGCTTTCATTTTGAAATAACACTTCTAATGAGAACGTTTGTTGAAGCGAGGGTCGAGGGTCGAGGGTGTACTGGTATGTTGGTAGGAAAGAAAAAAATTAATGTGGCTATAACTTATCCGATTACAGCAATGTCGAGTGATTGTTTATCAATGCATGTGAAAAAGATAAGCCGCGATCACGTGGTGCAGAGATAGGTTGGAAAATTTGGTTAATATTTATTTATATCTTTTAATATTAATTCTTAGTATCAGCTACTATTAATGAATGAAAGTATAATATCTCCTCACTTAACTTATCATGCTACCAACTTCTATCGACCTACCATCCGTGCTGCACCCTCTGAATCTTATCAATAACAATATTAATTTTATTTAAGAATATACTATTTCATATTTAATAAGAGAAATGAAGAGAAGAAATCAGTCTTTATTAACTTATCAATTATGCTTTCTTGTCTGACTCTGGCGGTGCTTAGCTTCTGTTAAAATGGCCGCTTGAGTTAAAGCTTGACTCTGTTTAGAAAACTGCTGCTTGAAATTATCCATTTTATATTCACCAGCAATGAAAGAAACCTTGCCTAAGCTTCCTGATAACATATGCATTGCTGGTACAAGGGCAATATCAGCGGTTCCTCCAACAATATTTCCAAGTAAAACCTCAACGCCATCAGTTAACGATTGGAATGTTGGTCCAAGAGCTGCAGCAAGTACAACATTGGAAAGGCCACCAGTAAGGGGCGCCAAAAAATTTCCAGCGGTTCCAACTATGTTATCAATTTGTCCATCAAGGCTAGTAATGAAGTTGGTGGCCAATGAGGCTCCAGGTCTAGCACCAGCTTGCTGGAAATTATTGACTGTAGCATCAATCCTTTGACGAGCATTTACGAATCCCGACTTGGCACCATCAATAAGTGCTCCTGGTCCTTCCCCTCTTGCTTGCAACCATTCGGAATCTTGGTCGTTATGTTGATGATGCTCTTGAGCGGAAGCACCTGCCAAAAGAGTTAAGACGGTGATGATTCCAGTTACTTTCGAATATAACATTTTGACTAATAATTTTCTATCGAGATTGGAGAATTGATGAGTAGAGAAGACCGGGGTTATATATTGTCGAATTTTTGGTGTTAATTACATTAAGTTTGGCTGTGGACTAATCATTAGTTAAAGTTGATGGACGGTTGCTATGTATGTAATTTCGTTCTTTGTTGACTATAATTAAGTTATAAGTTTGCTCGGAATTTAACTTGATTGGAGACGAAATTTAATTACTAATATGGCTCCCTTTAATTGACTAGGTAGCAAAGAAAAATGAAATTAATCGGCATCATTTTGAATAAAGTTATGGCAATTACATGTTATATTAGCGTTACCACCTCGACCGATCGTTGCGAGCTCACTACAATTTACCTGGTAATCGTAATAACGAAACCTAGATCTAATGACCCTCACAAAGAAATTTCTTGTTCCAGTTTCTACTAACACATAATATCAAATGCACAATATATTAATATACATAATACTCATTCTAATTGAGCCAAAGAAATTAAAACTGAATCTTCAGTACGTCCACTGGCACGAATATTAAAACGACCATCAAAAATACCACTGGCATCATCCAATTCTTTTAATTCTTCTTGGTCGTTTTGGACTGAAGTATTGACATCACCCCATCGTCCATAAACTAATAAAACATGTTTACCACTAGTACTACCATTCAAAATAGTTCCCTTTTTATCTACCACTGGTCGAATTTGTTCATACGAACTGCTAGTAGAACCTACAAATTCCTCACTAGGGATATAAGCTGTATATGTGTAACCACCGGAATGAATACATTCACTAAAAATTTTACCGAAACTTGATGCAATTCTTACTGTATAACCAAAACTATCCTTATTATTAAAAAGTACTCCTGTAGTATTAACATTATTATAAGCATCCTTTGGAGATACCACTTTTTTCTTTTCTGTATCAACAGTAACTCTAGTTCCCACCGGAACTCTTTGACCGTCTAATTGAAGAACCATATGTTCACCAATCTGGACATATTCTGTAGATGCTTCTAATTGTAATTGTTTTTTTGATTTTCTCGACCCTTTTTTTTTA
The DNA here is from genome assembly GCA_030575175.1 of Sugiyamaella novakii. Lineage (NCBI taxonomy): Eukaryota > Fungi > Ascomycota > Dipodascomycetes > Dipodascales > Trichomonascaceae > Sugiyamaella > Sugiyamaella novakii. The sequence goes on from JAJMIH010000054.1 coordinate 83,573, forward strand.
ACACCACCAATTGATTTAGGTGGTTTTGATCGTACCGTTAATCCTTCTAAGAATTTGCCATTCTTATGACTTAAAAATGGTAACCCAGGTATCTTTGGTAACTTCTTAGCATATTGAAGGGGTCCTAGATCTGGAAATAACGATTTCCTTAAATAAGAAGGGGTGATATAATATTGTAATAATGAAGCTAACCTAATAGATTCATCTGATGGTCCATTCTTAGCCTGTCTATCCTTTTCCATTTTCTCGTTTAAATTCTCTCCTTCTTCATCAAAAACCACCTTTTTGGGTTTCTCTTCATCACCAGCTACCTCTCCGCCCTCTTTTCTATCTTCTTCCTTTCCCACATCATAAACTACAATCTCACTAGCCCCATATAGAACAGCTGCTCTTGAAATCTGATGAGCAATATGACTAGCTTGTTGCTGGGATCGACATGCTATTGGACCTATCGTTGATGAAGGAATACATAACGATAATGTAGGAGTCTAAAATGTTAGTTTTACTTCTAACTTTGGTGGTTGAGTTCTGTGTCCATATACCATCGGTCTGTGTGCTGCTAAACTTACGCTCATTTTTCCTTTACGAAACTTGAATTGAATATAAATCGACTATAAATATTGTTATATATCTTCCATCATCGAATCTGGCTACATGAATATATATTTTTTCAGCACGGCTGAATAATGGACCCTGTCGATCAGGGAATATTTTTGCTATGGCCACCTTTTATCCGAAGAAGACTTAAGATATATTTTATGATTCTAATTACTTATAGACAGAGGGAATATTTTCTAAAACCCATTCTACCGTCTCGATTGCGCTGAGATAATTATCATATTACCAGACTTACCCGGCTTTAACTATCTTGAAATATCACACTTCACGACGTTGGATCAACTTCACGAGTTTTCCTGCCAGACCATAGTATATTATCGTTTGTTACAATTGCCATGTCGTAAGTAGATTACCATTGAAAGCCATAGTTATGACAACCACCGTAATGTAAAACTAACAAATGCTTTAGTGAACTTTTAGGACGCCCTCGATCCGAGCTCACGGATATAGAACTTGCCAAATTGGAAGAGTACGAATTCAACCATGGCCCATTATCTGTGTTACAGACTGCGGTCCAAAATCACACACAAGTGCTTATTTCATGTCGAAATAATAAGAAACTTTTAGCTCGTGTTAAGGCTTTTGATCGACACTCCAACATGGTTTTAGAGAATGTCAAAGAAATGTGGACTGAAACTCCACGAAATGCGAAGGGCAAGAAAGGCAAGCCAGTTAACAAAGATCGATTTATCAGTAAAATGTTTCTTCGAGGTGATTCTGTAATTTTAGTACTTAAAAGCTCTGCTTAGATTAATTTATTTATTTTTCATGATGGAGTGATAACTCTCCGCGGAGCGGAGCTACGGGTCTGGGCGGAGCCCAGCCGCCGGAGGCAAAGAAGAGATAGTAGTAAATGCACATGTATATGTACATGAAAATAACAGAATATTTTACAGGAGGGAAGGTGAATGTTTAACCACGTCTGGTTTGTCTGTTTCTTAATTTTCTTTGCTCTTTTTCCTTGTTCTTGATATCGAGTTTTCTTTGCTCATCGACACTTAACTTAGAAAGAGCTTTCTTTTGATCACGAAGAGTTTCAGCTTTCTTTTGGGCCAATTCATCAGCTTTAATAGCATCAAGGGCTCTTTGAACCTTTTTGATTTCTGATTCACGAGTAGCTTTGATTTTCTTTGCAACCTCAGGTCTCCAAGGTTTCTTACTAACAAGAGTGTCAACTAAGTTAATAGCAGCATCAATGATACGAGCAGAGACTTCTCCTCTTTCTTTGGTAGATGGGAATTTAAGAGAAATGACAATCTTAGGATTAGGTTCCAAATCTTTTAATGACATAGGAGCAGGAGTTTGTTGATCAGTAATAGCAAAAAATTCAAGAACATTTTCAGCTCCTTCAAGACTTTTAAATAAATCCTTGGCCAAATCCAAAATAGTATCAGTAACTTCAGCACTTTCAGTCATAAAAGTGAAATTAGGAGGCAATTTATCAGAATCAATAGTACGAGTAATAGACAAGAAATAATTTTGATCTCTAGATCTATTCATATTATCCTTATTAACAATAGCAAAAACAAATGGATCAATAGCAGAAGGATCACTGGGAGTAATAATAATATCAACTTGATCACGAGGATGCAATCCTTGTAAGAAAATAGAAGTGAAATATTCCATTGATAAAGTAATGAAATTTTGACGACCTAATAACTTGAATTTAGCAAGAAAAGTAGCAATATTAACACGACCAGTAGCATAAGTATTAAAAGCAGTAGCAGCATCAGTTACAACCAAATCAAAAGGTTTAGCTGATTTAGCATCAACATTAGGTTTTGGTCCAACTTGATAGAATTGATTAGATAAAACTTCACGATGAGCCTCAATCCATCCAGAAACTTTACTTTTATTAACTCGAAGTCCTAAAAAGTGTAAAACCACATATCCTACAATTGAAAGAAGAATCAAATATTCCTTACTCCAATCATAAGCACGAACTCTTTGTAATGGACCCATAGCATTCCAAGTATTAACATCAACTGGTTCACTTCCAGATAAGAAATTACCTGACAAGAATTTCAAAATTCTAATATTGTTAGCTTCTCTTCCTCTTTCTCTTTCTCATCCTCTCTCTGCCTCCGGCGGCTGGGCCCAGACCAGCTGCTCCGCTCCGCGGAGATTTACCACTCACCCATCAGGAATTGATCCAAGAGAAAATGGTTCAGCTACAGCTGTCGAACTGGCTCCAGCTCCAGCTCCAACACCACTTTCTGACCCAGATGGAACATAAGAATTGAATTCTCCTTCAGCACCAGCAACCAAAGCCGAATTGAATAAGGCCGTAACAGCAACAAAAAGAACAGAATTCATCACAGGCAAACACGATAAACCAAACGAAAATATAATTCCACCAGCAAAATCACCACACTGAAAAAAAAGAGGACAGCCAAGCAAGTGCAGGTGAAAGGCACAACCTAACAAGCGGGACACAATGCACGTATCTTCCTCCTGAAAAGTCATAAGAGCGGCGTAGAACGTTTCGAACAAAACTCAAGCAAGCGTATCGACGCACGTGATTACCCCATACGACATACAGCAATTTTGAATATCACAAATTATATTTATGAATCTCTCTCTATTTAGCTAATCTCTAAATATATAAATAATTTTAGAAATACTTAAGAGCGACAGATTAATGGATAGAAACTAGAGTAAGCTAGAAAGTTAGCCATGGCTCAGCTTGTGGATAACAGCAGGGAAGCAAAAAGAGCATTGGCTCTATGAGTTTGCGGGACAGTAGCTAGACGAAGATAACATAAGCGATACAGTTTGTGAAAGAGCTTCCTTAAGAATGTGAGGATCGATGCAACAAAATGGCGTCTATTCATAAGCCCACTGTCAGAAAGCACCTTCAAATTGCTACTCTAAATATATTCATTATTGTGCTAAGTAATGGCTAATTAAACATCTCTTATGTTTAACCTAACCCTTACAATACCCCTGAAATTGTCGTATTTAGCGGTCAAATGATGATCTTGAACATTTTATATTCCTTTCCAACTTAAAGGATGGTTGGGTTCGTATTTTAGTATATAATATATAGTTATAGGCTATCGAAAATGAGTATTGAAAAGGGATTGGCCATACGACGCATGGCCGCATTCCACCTCGTCCCTTATATGCGAGTATTATTTTGTCTACATTATAATTACAGCATAATAGATTAAAACATGATATCGTCTTTTGGCATTATAGCCTCCTTAGTTACTAGCTATTAGCCCAATTCACACGCATTTCTGCATTGTCTTGAACAGTTAGGGCAAGCAGCTTGAAGTTCTCTTTTACATTTCTTTACAAAATAGTTCTATTCTTTTGTCATTACATTCAGTCATTTTCTCATTTTTCTATTTTACTATTTTCTTTTGTTCTAAATCCTGATAAAATCCTCAGTATCATTTTCCTTCGAGCTATTATCTCGAGTCATATCCCATTCCATTACATCCGAATCATCGGAACTCGCTTCATCTCCAGAGTCTGATTGCTCATCCTCTTCATCTTCATCCCCATCAGAATCATCCTCCTCATCAGAGTCTTCTTCCTCTTCTTCCTCCTCCTCCTCTAAATCTTCTTTTAACATACTAAGAATAGAATCT